>JARFXV010002248.1:0-83334 GCA_031761425.1 Cosmopolites sordidus
AATAAGTTACGAAGAGGGAATCAACTAGCTATCTCGCTATGGCTCTGACTCCAGAAAATGTTGAAAAAGTGAGAAACTCTGTTCCTTATAGCCCTCAGTGCTCCACTAGGCGTGGTGGTTCAACATGGGATCTGACTCGTACTAACTACAGCGCATCCACTGCGAGTTGAAATTTCATCTGTGAAAAATCATAACTGTTTAAAATGATTTGATCCAACATAAACTGTTTTATGAAAACTAAAGACTAAAGAGGTAATAAAATATTATTACTTTCGATAATAATGATGAGATCTATTTCTATTTGAATGATTTGTTGCAGCAGTGAACTTACGAGAATTCCGGTAGAAGCCTCTTCATAGTGCTAAAGTTACAGTTTGGTGCCTTATTTCGAAAGTAGGGATTATTGGATCTTACCTTCTTGAAGAAGAAATAATTAAAGTGACTCAACTATGTCGATATAGTACGTATCTTGTTCAATGCCATAACTAGTTAACAAAGAAAAAAATGTGGTTCGAACAAAATAAAGCTACAACTCATGAGACTTCGATGTCAGTTTTCTATACATGTTTCCCCAGCATATAATCTCATGTTTTACCTATGCGCATTGGCCTTCTGATCTTAGCCCATCTAACTTGGCTGTCTGCGATTACTTTCTTTGGGATTTTGTCAAATCGATAGTATACATTCGAAATCCTTGTACAGTAGATGAGCCGAAAGTTGTTGTTCGTGAAGAAATTATAACTCTTAAAGAAGATATGTTGAGAATTGCCAAGGAAAAGTAAAAAGGAGAAAATTCGAATTGGTGGATAGCAAGAAGGACTTCATCTTTCTAATGTAATCTTCCGTAATTAAACAATCAATGAAAAACTTACTAAAATGCATTTACAACTTTTTATATTAAAAATCAACGAAGTCATACTTATTTGAAAATCATTACATTCTGTGAAATTTTCTAATGAAATGATTGCAATTTAACGATATTAATATATTAGTGAAAATAATGCTAGAATAATGTAATATTGGATGATTATAATACCGTTTTTCAGTTGCATTATTAGTTTATCCAAATGGGATCGATAGTAATGGTAATAGATTATATTTTACACGAACTGATAAATTTATAACCAAATTACCTTCCAACTAACTCTACATTATCAACAAGAAATATCGTAAATCAAATATATTAACTATAAAATTGTTTTATAATAAAACTTCGACTTTGGTAGATCGAATATTAAACTGGAATAGCAACATTGACGTATAATTTTAACTTTAACGCAGATCAGAAGGATTTCTATCAGACTAGATTTTAAAAAAAGTAGAAAATCATAACAGAGTTTTTGCCGCTTTAGCGGAATCTCGTATGCAATCTCAATCTGCAGCTTTAATTATAAGAAACATGTTGATTAATTAACTGACGCTATGCAGGGCCGGTTTAGCAGTATCTATTTAATTTCAACCTGAACAGTTTTGCATATGTAACTAGTTCACGTCGTTTGAAATTTAATTATCCAGTGTCTCAGTCCAATACGTTATGTATTTTTGCTAATAATTTTTTGATTTTAATCGAATGAACATTCTTAATGTCACCACAAAACGAATCGTTACCCATACAAACATAAATATATATATATATATATATATATATATATATATATATATATATAATATATATATATATATATATATATATGTATATATATATATATATATATATATAGGGTGCTTTCAAAGTTAAGTCATTTATTTCAACAGGCTGTTGAACTCGTAAAAATAAATAATTTTACCAAAAATTATTTAAATAAACGTTGCAAAATAAAGAAGTTATTAACAGATACAAAATTTGAAAACAGACCTGACTTTTTGATATTCTTGAGCACTGCGTTGTCAACACAAAGTATTTTTTTACTGCCGATACTGGGTATGACTAGTTTTTTGTATTCTGGTACGAACGTAAAAACGGTACGTAAAAAATTTCTTTTCAGTGCGACGTTTGATTTGACCAGTGGTAATAATTGTTTAATAGGGCGTGTTTAATTTTTGCGTACTTTCTGCTATTAAAATGTTACAGGTTTATGAACCAGTGGACGTAATATTAACTTACGAGGAGGTCCAACAAAATACAGCCGCAGCATGTCGTTTGTACGCGGAAAGGTTACCTTTAAGAAATCATCCGGCTCTTCGGATATTTGTAAATTTAGTTTCTTCGAAGAAGGCGACACAGAGTACTTAAAGGCACAACGAGGAGGTCACGCAGAAAGACCTCCTCTAAGCGAAATGGTAGAGATTGAAGAAGCAATTTTAGAAATTGTCGAAAACGAGCGAACAACGAACACTATGTCTACAGCAGGTCAAGTTAATATTGGTCATAGTAAAGTGTGTATGACTATACGACAACGATACTTTTATCCCTATCATTATCACCAGGTACAAGGGTTTACAACCCGAAGATTATCCTAGAATAGTTGAATTTTATCAGTGGCTTTTTATCAGTATAACAGTAATGAAAATTTTACTAAATTTATTTTGGCTTCCGACGAAGGCACATTTACAAGAAATGGAGTAAATCATTTCCACGACTATGTTTGGGCAATAGAAAACCGCACACTGTGAAGAACCCATTTTTAGCACAGATTTTCAATATATGTTTGCGCTTTCGTAGTAAATGTCATGGTGACATGACATGACAGATGACAGGTGAACATTATTTAGACTTTAGCTGCAGGATGAAGGCTTCTTCGGCATGCTTTCAATTTTCACGGTCCTATGTTTTCCTCTGCTACACGAGTTCTATTAGAATTACTAGATTCTCGGGTAGAACCGCATTTTAGATATGTAAAATCTCGATGATTCGGCTTCCTCTTTGATGCCATTATCAAGAGAATCTATATGATTTACTCCGAGACTTCATCTGCCTACTCGCCAGAGTTCAGAAAACTCCTTTTCTAGTTATATAAACAATTATACAATAAACAATTATATAATAAACAATTATATAATAAACACTTATTATAAAAACAATATTATAACGGATTTATCTTTCAACGTGGTGTCTTTTTACCTGGGTAAACTTCGCACAACCATTTTCCAATTCCAATTTTTTAACCCTTCCAAAAAGTCTGACTTGGTGAATTCTGTTATATAGTCATCTGTTTCGGATTGTCTCTTCATGTGATGTGAATTTCTTTCCAGTCAGCCTTACTCATGTTTAGAAAGAGAAAAGAGCCGAAGGAAACAAATCTGGAGAATAAGGTGGATACGACATCAATTTATAGCGCAAATTGGCCAATTTCACTGTTGAAATGGGGGATAAATGAAAAGGCGCATTATCGTGATGAGACATTTTTTTCGCCAGATGGTGGTATTTTACAACTCTTCGTGAAATTTGCCCGTTAATGCAGCATAATACTCCCCTGTTATCGATTTTACCTTTTCCAAATAGGTTATATAGATATTGCCTTGCGAATCCTAGAAAACAAATGGCATTATCTTTTCGGGCCGATGGAAGGATCTTTGTGTTCGCGGTATGTTCCCAGTGTAAAATAACAATGGATTTAATACTGTTAATGAATGAATGATTTTTGAGTTTTGGTGTGTAGTGGGAAAACCAAATTCATCAGCAGTCATGAGTAGCCGAAGAAATTATTTTTTTTGCATGTCTATGTTACATATCTATACTGCTGTGAGGTGGTCACTCCATTCTATTTTTGATTGTTCATTCATCATATTTGATTGTTCGTGCAGTATGATCCGTACATTCGATATTCATGGAGCGTTACTAGGAAGAAAGCGATTTTTGAAATAAGACCCCAATTGCTTGAAAAAGTTTTTGGATATTGAGTTGATAAAGTGCTCTTTGTCACGTATATATATATATATATATATATATATATATATATATATATATATATATATATATATAAATATATATATATATATATATTTATATATATATATATATATATATATATATATATATATATATATATATATATATATATATATATATATTTATATATATATATAATATATATATATATATATATATATATATATATATATATATATATATATATATATATATATATATATAATTATTTATATATATTTATATATTATTTATAATTTTAACTTTCTGTTGATTACTGACTAATAAATGTTTCGATTCTTCAAATTTTGGTCTTATTACTCATTTAATTAAAGTTATTACAGTAGAATTATTTGCCTATTACTCACAAGTTCAAAAAAATATTTATGTAAATAACAAGCTTTATATTTCTTTTAAAACAAATCCGTTTTTAAATATACTTATTGAAAGTAATTTATTTTTAAGATATGCTCTCTTGATCACATTTATGCTCAATTAATATTCAGTCAATATCCTCGAAGATCATCTGTTTTTGCAGCGAAAGTTGTTTTGTTCTTATTTTAATCTTGGTTAAAATACTTTATTTTGACTTTTTTAATGTATATATTATTTCTAATAAAATTTAATTGTTTTAGTAATTTTGATATATAGAAAAAAATATGTCTATAATATATAATATATGTATAAAATATGTAAATAAACACAGAGATTATTTTAAAATACTTTTCCTTATCGAAATATTATCGGCGTATATAAGTCTCTAAAATATATTTTGAAGCATATCTGACATGTTCAATATCGGAAATAGACCATGATTATATAGCTACTATATAGCTAACTAGACTGGCCCCATCACATTTTCCGCATGACTGTTTCTTACCTCAACTATAAATCATTCAAGGTCAAGTTCGGAGGTACTCTCGCTATTTTCCACCCCATTAAACTCTGTGATGAGTGCGAGAGAGAGAGAGAGCCAGATTCACAGGGCTCTCTCTTCATTCCATTTTGTATAGCCTTCATCTAGCCCACGTCCTAAGAAATGTATTTGGAAAGTTTTTTTGTTATTTGAAGCAGACACCATTCTTCAAAATTGTTCACTAAGATCTATCATTCACAACTGGTTTTCAAATAAAAAAACAAAATCAATCTAAAGAATTCAGGTGGTTTGCATCAAAGGCAGATTTCACTGTCCACACTCTAAACCCCCCTCTCTATCATTAGACCATTTCGTGGCGTAACACTGTTAAATATCTCGGTGCGACAATTGATAAAGGTTTAACTGTCTTCCCCATATAATACATGCAATCCAGAATACTAATACCGTGTATACCCAACAGAGCTACTATAGGTTTGTGCTAGTGCACACCTAGAGTGCTAGAACTCAGATAGCGGAATCGTCGGCAGCTGGTCGGTTACGGCTTTTACAATGTTCAGCAAAGATATAAAATGGTGTTCGTTGAGATATATTTTCAATCTTGGGAAAAGAAAAAGTCACAAGAATTTAAATCTGGTGACTCAGGGGGCTGTGGTGTTTTTTTGTGATGTTTTACTTGCCAAACACTCCTTAATTGAAATCACTGTGTGACGAGATGCATTGTCCTGAGGCAGCATGCTTTTTCATCTTTGATTTACTCTTTCTGGCGTTTTTTGTCCGTAGTGGGGTGGACCATTGCATTCGTTTCCGAAAAAAATTAAAAAATTTACTATCCCCATTACAGATCCCCCCACATAGCCATCTTAAGATGTGAATAATAACAAAAATATAAGCGACCGCAGTCAGTCTATGGGTCCGCCACCTAGTACTGTTGCTGTTTAAGTGTTTGGTCCATATATTTAAATAACCTTTTTGCACAAATAGTGTGTTTTTTTTATCTTGACGGAGTTTGTGGTAAGTAAATCATAAATACTACATTTTCTATAGTGTTTATAATAAAAACTTTGATTTTAAATTTTTTTAACATATATTTATCGGTTTCTTTAATTTTCTATTTAGCTCAAAATCGCTCGCTCATTTAGCTCGTTCTCGCTGTGCATCTGAAGTAGAAGCGTTATATGAGGCAGCTGATATTTTTAACGACAAAGAGAGCGAAAGCGAGACCGAATCGGTTTTTGAAGAGCATCATACCATCATAAAGTGAACTTTACCTAACTAAATAAATACATTTTTTGAAATAAAACTAAATTGTGTAATAAGTATCAGAAAGTACATTAAGTCTCCTTTTAAATGCCGTTGGAAGAAAGTTTTTGTCTATTCATTTCGCCTAGATATGATAGTTTGAATATAACACCTCATTTTAACATTTTTTTTTAATTTTTGCTGATTTTGCCGATGGTATTAGGAATACTATTCTTTTTTGAAACATTCTATAAATATAATCTTTTTCTATACTGATTGAGGTTTAAATTAAAATAATATATATGAAATTGGATAATTCAATGAAAAGATATTAGTAATCAAAAGCATAATAATCAAAGATAAAATAATCAAAGATCAAATAATCATGGCATACCCATATGCTCCTGAATCGGGAAGCCGATTAGTGCTCCTCTTGAGGGTTAATCCAACAAAAGGTTTTTCGGAACCAAACCCCACATTCCCAATTAATTGGTTAAAAGCTGATTAACAGTTGTGTGAGTCAAATTTAACTCTTTCCCCAACATTCTGACCATCAACGGACATTCAGAATGTACAAGATCTTCGATTTGCTGAACATTTTCACCACTTCTTGCAGTTGAGAACCTTCCGCTGTGAGGTTCATCTTCAATCGAGTCTCAGCCTTCTGAATATGCCTTAAACCACCTAAAGTTTTGCTAAAGTTTCCATAGCACTGTGTTTAAATTTAAAATATAACTTAATAGCACATCTTTGGTCGAAATTGTCACTTATTTTCAGAATACACCATACAAATCCGGTTCACGAACAGAATTCTTACGAACCACCAAGTGACTTTAAGGAGTTCAAACCCGTACTGAAAACTCATCAGATGTTGGCCTATTTGCCCTACAAAAAGAAAGCCAGCATCGTTGCCAGATCGAACGATACGTCACCAGTCTCATTACTCTATTAGGATAGTCTGAACAGTTTCCAGCCGCAACATAAAGATGGCGTTACTTATAAAAAATATTCTAATAATATAATTGCGCATGCGCTGAAAGATAACCTTGAAATTTTCAGCTGTATTTAATGCTGAGTTGTTTATCAGTCATTTATGTGAGTCAATGTCAGTGTTTGTGTAAAGATGGAAAAAATCGAATACCGAGATGTCATGAAATTCTTGCATTTGAAAGGCAATACTACGTCTACAAAAATTAAAGCCTAGATGGATGCTATTGTCTTTCAAATGCTAAATTTAATGATGGCTGGATATTCGATTTTTTCGATCTTTACACAAACATTATCATCGACTGACATAAATGACTGTTATTATATTTCCAGAATATTTTTGACAAGTAACGCCATCTTCATGTTGAGGCTGGAAACTTTTCAGACTAGTTCAAATTTACACACCTCGTAAGTATTTATCTAATCAACGCTGGTGTATATTGTGTTTCTTTTATAGCTCAATTTAAAGATACATTAAATATGTGATAAATTAAAGACATAAAAAGGAATTTTTATGTATGTTTAATTGAATTACCTGGCGGCTATGCCATTATACTAGGGACATATGCGTCACCATAAATTCGAGCGCACAATAGATAAGTAGGTTTCGAAAATGATTACTTTATGTGAATTTTTCCGGGTTAAGGGTCACTCCACCATCACTTCAAACAATATTAAATAAAGGTGTCAAAAATTCATCTTTTAAAATTTGTTGATAGATCAAAGCAAATTTTATTATTACATTGATTATCTATTTTTATAAGATTGATCTGAACAAAATATATAATCTAATACTATAGTATAATTAAAATGTAGTGATAGAGTAAAGTAAATATTTTAAATTATTATATAAATGTGCTTTATCTGTGTTATTATTAATATTATCAACTCAAGTCTGAATAATTCTCCAGATTTAAACTTTAAAATTACTTTGAAGTAAAATTTTTTATTTGTTTTAAACGTTCGCTTGTTTTAAGTATGGATACAATCATTGATATTTGACAGAAGTTTCATATAATTTCACTTGTTAAGTGTGATTATTACAGAATGATTCTCAGAATACCATGGTTCACAAAAAGTTCCCTGTGCAATTTGTCATGGATCTCGCTAAACAATCGATTATTTGCAATGTATATATATATATATATATATATATATATATATATATATATATATATATGTTTGTGCGTACTGTTTCACGGATGGAAAAACATGTATTGGGTTTTTTCCAGGAGTACATCCGGTTGTCGAGTTGGTCCCTGTCGGGAGCTTGCAGACGGTTCGCCAAAAATTGCCAAAAATTCGCCGGAAATTGTAGAGCTCCATTTTTCCGAAAGGCCATTTGACGAATATGTTATCGACGTACCTTAACCAGAGCTTTGGTTTGAGATGGGCTTTTTCAACGGCTTGCCTTCCAAAATACACCATGATGTTTTGCCACTGCAGGAGAGAGGGATGACCCCATTGCTGCGTCTTCTGTCTGTCGGTAGAATTTGTTATCGAATAGGAAATAGGAGTTCTTTAGACAATGTCTTGCGAGATCCAAAACGTGGTCTTCAAAGTTTTCCTTCTCTGTAATTAATTCTAAGGCCTCGTCTATCAGGAAGCTGGGGTACAGCGATTTTACGTCAAAACTCGCGATGATATCGTCTTTGCCAACTGATGTACTGTTGAGGATATGCATGCAGGTTGCATGATGTTGGCGAATTATTTTTCCAGTTTTTGGAGTGGGGAGTTGAATAAATGAACAATAGGCGCATACTTGAGAATCCCGAAAGACAAGGTCAGACTAGAAAATCAAGGAGTTTTCCGCATCCCATACTCAGGCTGTAATGTAAGGAATATTAAGTATAGTTTGGCAAATCTTGATGGAACGTCTAACATCAGAGCAATGTTCGCAAATTATTGAAATGTATTAATTAACTCAGTGTTCTGTTCGCGAAACTTATAGAGCACTTCGCAAATTTTATGGTGCACATAATCGCCCAACTGAGCAATGTATTCGCCGAATTATCGACAAATTCCAAACGCATTTCACCGTTTCATTTTCAGAATCTTGTGTTTTCTGAAGAAAATATCGCCGCTGTTGCGGGCAATGTTGATGAAGATCCAAATTTATCAATTCATCGCCGTTCCCAGGAAATTAGGCTTTATTATTCGACTAAGTGGAAAATTTTGCATAAAGATCTGGCTCTGGTGCCTTACAAGATCCAGCATGTCCAAGAACTCAAGGTGCAAGAATAACGTTTATCTCCTACGTTCCGTGAATGGGCTCAAAATCAATTGTAACGTGACCAAGAATTTAACTGCAAAATTTAGTTCAGCGACAAAACTCATTTTTGGCTAAATAGTTACGTTAATAAACAAAATTGCCGCCTTTGGAGTGAAAATAATCAGCAAATGATCCAGCAATTACCGCTGTATCCAGAAAAATGTACTGTATAGTGCGGATTATACGTCGAGCCGTTTTTCTTTAAAAATCAAGCTCAAAAACATTTTAACGTTAATGGGGATCGTTATAGAGCGATGATCAAAGATTATTTAATTCCGAATTGGAATGGTTAAATAACAAAAATTATTTTGAGGAACGGTCCTGTAAATTGGCCACCAAGGTCAATATTAAGGTATATTATTTTCTTTGGGGTTAAGCTAAATTTTGGGTCTATGCCGATAAACTGACAAAGAGCAACTATTGACGCCTTGGAAGACAACATTACTCGGACAATTGCGAACATAATACCCCCAATTGTTTAAAAAAGCTATTGACCGAATGTGCTTTTTCAGAAGTAACCGAGGCGGACATGTCTAAAATTATTTTCAAACATTAATACCATGGAATTTTATTTCACATAAAATAAAGTTTTACAGTATATAATGTGGTTATTGTTTTATCAGATTTTAAAGGTCAGATGAACTAAAAACATTACCCTATATGCATGCCATCCTTATAGAGTAATGTATATCTACATCACTTTTCATTATAAGATATTGCGTCTATGAAATAACTTATTCTTCAGTTAAATAAAAAAAAATTAACAAAAAATGCTGTATCAGCTTGATTATAAATCATTTAATAGGACAAATTGAATAGGATAAATTTTACGTTTTGTATTCTACACCAATATTATATTAGGTTTCCATTAAGAAATACTACAAATACTATATTGGCCGTATGAAACAGTTGATTGTTAGCTTTTCAGTACCACCCACCAATCATTCATTTTCCTAACACGGGATTCCATTGAACGGACCTTTGCTCATAATCCATTAATATCCTAATAATTAATTCTATTAAGCATGTATGTTGTCATATTCGAGTTATTAATAATTTAAAATCTTGCAACGTTTTGTTTAGACCTTATTTAAAAGAAATATTTTTATTTGGTGGTTATTATAGCTTCTATAAATTAAGATTAATGATTCTTAATAGCGTACAGCGACTTTAATAAATTATTATGAAAACATTAAATTATAAAAATATTGACTTAACTAAACTCTTTTGAACTAGAATTCATTAAGACATGCCATCTTGAAGGCTTTCATGGACAATTAGTATTCAACCAATATCGGTAAGTATTTCTCAATTTGTCTATATAAGAGGAAACTACTTGCTAATCCGCCAACATTAGAAACTCACAATTATTTCATTTTTAAAATAAAAATAATATTTTATTATTCGAAAACAGTTATAAATTTTTAATAACATTATAACAGTATTGATTTTTTTATAGTTACTACAACCATTTTAAACTGTTTTTAAGTGGGATTGGTAAATAAATAATTTAATATATATTATTCAAAACTTGTTAATTTCACGAATTAAAAAAAATATGAAAATCGTTTTTGTATGTGGTAAATACTTACATAGAAAATGGAATGATACATTTTTTTCAATGGCAACATCTGGCAATTGTATAGACATTTATTGATATCTGAAAAAATGTAATTATTAATATTTAAAATCACTTAATTTTCTTATATATTGTGGAGTTAATTAAGAAAGAGAAAATGTGTTTAAAAATATCCTTTATATTTATTTTTTATTCGGCATAATGATTTTAAGAAAACTATTTAATCTATATGAAGCAAGATTATTCTCCAAAGGGCTAGGGATAGACAGGATATTAATTTTAATATATAAATACAACAAAATACCTGGTTTTTTTTTATAAATTATTATTAGAAATATTCTGCTCTCGCTTCGATACATTTGTTAAGTCGATTCAATAGTGAGTCAAATGCATGGTCCTGCTAATTTTGAGAAATAGCCTCCAAAACAGGCGTCGAAGCTGTTTGGGTAGACCGAATGTGTTTAAAAAAAACCCTTTCAACTTTAATTTTAACTTTGGGAACAAGAAGAAGTCATAAGGGTCTAAATCTGGTAAATAGGTGGGTGGCTGATCACAAAGACTTGGTTTCGGGTCAAAAATTGACGCACAATTAACGATGAGTGACTTGGTACAATTTTGCAACAAAGTCCATCTGTCTAGATCGCGATATTCTCGCCGAATGCGATGAATTCTGTGCATCAATCGTTTCAGGACTTTCAAGTAGTACTGCCCAGTGACAGTTTGACTAGTTGGAATAAAGTTTTTGTGGATGATGCCTTTGCTATCAAAGAAAAGAATGAACATTGTCCTGATTTTTGAAGGAGTTTTTCGTGTTTTTTTTTTTGCTGGGTGGTGAGTTTTTCGACCTTTATTCCGCACTTTGGCGTTCAGTTTCTGGACCATATTGAAAGCACCATGCTTCATCCTCCATAATAATTGATTTCATGAAGTTTTGATCATTTCTGGCGGCTGCGACGACCTCTCTGGAATGATTGACACGAAGTGATTTCTGTTCCTCCGTCTACGTGTGTGGAATAAACTTTGCACACACCTTTGTTTTACCCAAATCTTTGTGAAGAATAAGCCGAATCGTTTTGTTGCCGATATTCAAACATCTTCCATCATTTTTAGAGAAGCATTACGGTTATTTGCGACAAAATCGCGAACTTTTTCGAACATTTCGGGAGGCCTCCCGTCACGTTTGTCATCCTATAGCGACACTTTGCCATCCAAAAATCATTTATACCACAGAAAAACATTTGATTTGCGTAAACAATCATCCCCGCTCACTTACTGCATTAAGCGGAATGTTTCTGATGCAGTTTTACGTTAAATTTAAAAACAGGTCTTTGTTTCATGATTTTATTTTTACAAACTTTTTTGGTTTGTAACTTTGAATACAAAACTAACAGGAAGGAGCTTTACCTATCTTAATGCACATTTAAATAGTGGTATCAACAACTTAGAAGTTCAATAGCAGATATGTGCAATTTTAGTGTGTTTTAATCAATAATAAGTGCCGAATAAGGGTACTGGTATACTCTTTTTGTCTGTTCTAGTGTAAATACATATCAGTACTTATTATATTGACAATAAAAGCAATAATATCGGAAGTAAGGTAAACACACAAATTATAGTTAGTTGGGCGTCTTGTGGTTGTTTCCTGACACGAAAAAATCAAAATTCAGGAGTAACATTACATAGGCAACTGTCAATTATTGTCAATTATTTAGAAATAAAAACGTATTTTATTTTAATGAAATTTTAAGGTTATGAAGCCAACATATCACCTGGTATGCATATGCGTAGTCAAATTGATTTAGGTAAAATAATATAATTATAATGTTATTCAAGATAGTGATTATCTTTTTTTAGAAATTAATTTTTTAAATGTTTAGTTTTCTGAGATACTGGGCCTTAAAAATTTAGATTATTTTTTTGTTTTTGTTTAATACATATAAAACATTATAAATTATTTTACTCATATAATCTATAAAATATAACTAATCATACAGAGTGTTACCTTTTTTATAATCATTTTCAGAAATTATTGTACTAATGTGAATGTTACTTCCATTTTGATATGGATCTCATGTTATTAAACCAGTTTATCGTTTTTCAAGGTTTCCCAAAGATTCCAAATAGAACACAGTGGATTAATTTAATTATAAAGCCAAACTTTATCCCAAACTGCATTATGTTTTTATGTTCCCATCAATTTGCTGAGGATTGTTTTGATCGAACATCTAAGGTAAAAGTGAGACTACTACCAAATGCTGTTCCAACAATTGAAGTGGACTGAATATGTAACTGTTTATATTATCATTTTGATAAACATCTTTCATAACATTTACTCTTGAAAATTAAATTTTTTTTGGTTGTTGTGAAAAATGAGTTTATTCTAGAGTTTCTATCTAACACATAGTTCTATTCTTATTGTTTTTTATTTCTTAGTTTATTTATTGACTATTTACACTACAAGAATTAATTATACTTGCAAAACGGTGTAAGTTAATGTTCATATTTAAATTAGATGTATACATATATATATATATATATATATATATATATATATATATATATATATATATATATATATATATATATATATATATATATATATATATATATATATATCCGTTCATTCTGAGAAGAGTCAAGACGTTTCGCCAAAATCTCATTTGGCATTCTCAAGTGTTGTCCGCTTCGAAGTTGGACTCACTCGAAGCGAAGCGGTCAGTCGAAGCGGACAACACTTGAGAATGCCAAATGGGATTTTGGCGAAACGTCGTGACTTGACAGAATCAACGGATCGATACCCGCAATGATTTAGAAACACATTTTTGGAAATGATATGAATTTATGACAGGAGATTCCAATTTAATAATGTCGTATTGGCCACCTAAAAGACACTTTCTCTTTGAAAAAATAGACTTTTTTTAATTAATTTAAATTTTAACATTTATCTGCCGTATCTGCAAGTCTTCATTAATTTAGTACAGTAACGATAATTATACAATAATTTATTGTTTTAAATAACTGTACACTTTTGTCAGTTTCTTGTTTTTATTCATACTGCCCTACGCTACTGCCAAACCGGAAACAGTAGTTGGCCATATGTAGCTACCATTCTGGTCCCACGTATAGAATCATATGCTCCTTCCTATAGTTTTATATTTAAAGGTTTGTAAACTAGTCGTCATAAAATCAACAAATGTCAACCGATCGTGGTAAAGTAGATTTCGTTAGGTCCAGGAATGTTCAAGCTTTGAAACGACGCCGCTTATCAGTAGATGGCACAAATGGTTGTTGAGATATATCTTAAGAACTGATACTTAATGGACGCACTAACTTATTCCGGTTATCGATCGTTCGTTGTGTAAAGGGTCACGACGTTTCGCCAAAATCTCATTTGGCATTTTCAAATGTTGTTCGCTTCAATTGAATTGGAGTAGTTAGACTCTTCACTCGAAGAGAACACCTCACTCAGCTAATAAAACAATTGGTTTATTGAGATAATTCCAAGGAACGGTGATGTTATTTGGCCAACAAGATCATGTGATTTGATACCGTGGGACCCTTTTCTTTGTGGTTATGTGAAAAGCCAGGTCCATAGAGCAATCCACAATCGATTCCTGAACGAAAGGATGAAATTATTCGAGTCATTGGTGAGATGAGAGCTACGGTTATGCTAAAATGTCATCCAAAATTTTGATAAAAGAATGGACGTCTGTGGAGCTGTATGAGTTTTCATGAGTCTGCATTGTCTTTCGGGTTTAAATATTATACCCTATAGTTCAATGATCAATAAAAAGTTTTTTGAAATCAACGCAAATTCTGTGATTTATGCAAGAATTTATACTTGAATTTAGACCGTTTATGAATCAAAAGTAAGGAAATATTTGGACGAGAACGGCATATAATTATTAAATATATGAAATGGCTTGGACACATACACATAGAAAGGAGACAGTTTAACGAGGTTATAAGAAACAACGAATTGGACACATAGAGAAACCAAGATAAGACGAAAACCTAAAAAGAGGTGAAAATATTAAATAATGGATGACATACAAAGAATAAAAACTGGAAATTGGATAAAAATCATCAAGGACAGGAAACAGTGATATAAAGTAATCAGTGAGGCAAAATTTAAACTCAAAGAGATTTACCACTAAACACCGAATCACTTTTTTTAAAGTTCTCGACACACGTTTCGCTAATCGTGTTAGCATCATCAGGAAATGATTTAATCTAATTCTAAACCTAAACTACGTTTTATTTATATGGGAATTCTAATTATTAACATACTACCTACGAAGGGGACTACCTATCTAATGAATCGTGTAAAAAAAGATACAAGTACAAAGATACAAATGATACAAGAAAAAAAATAAAAAAATAAAAAAGGAAAAAGGGAACCAAAGAAAGAAAAGAAATGAACCGTAAAGTTTTCTGACCTTTATATTAATAATTGAAAAAGTTGACTGAACGGAATAGGTCCGTTTTCCCGGTTCATTATTTTCATAAAGTTCACTGTAATATGAAGTATTTTTGAACAAATGGACAAATTTTATTGAGTTATCCATAAATAAAATCTATATTTATACATAACTTTTTTTTTAGGACCCTATATGATTCCCATCTCCCGGTTGTATCCTCCCCTCTAGTCCCCTCCGATCTACAATGGAACAAAGGTTACTGCACAGCTCGCGACGAAAAAAAAAACAATGCTTCCAGAAAGTCTACTTTCCCAATCGGATGATAAATTGAAGAATTAAAGATCAACTTTTGGAAAGTTATTCAAGAAAAAACTCAAACAAAATCTGAATGCATTATAGAAAACAATAGCAAACGAAGTTATGTTAGTGTGACATCCACAAATAATCCTTCAGTCAGTCATTACATTCTACATTTAATATTATTCCGTTTATACATCACTTGTATAGATAGCAATCCAATCTTATGTTTTATTTTATTATAAAAATAACAGAAAGTTGACCAGTTATGAACTGCCATGTCTTTTATTTTTGTTTGGGCTTTGTTTTTATGTTTTATTAAGATTTTCTTGATTGAATAACCTGAATCAAGGAGTTCATTTAGTTCATTTAGTTCATTTAGTTGCGGATGTACTTTATATAAGTGAGCCGATCGACGAAAAACAACAAAATCAAATGAACGCTTCCAACTGTTACTAATAAATTCAGGCAAAAATGACTTATACACGGCACTGGCCGGCGAGGCTCATGCAAAATTAACTTCTCGCAGACAGCGGCTCAGAGGATAAATCAAGCGCGACCAAATCGGCTTAGAAAAAGGACTAAAAAAGGACGAAAATATGAAAAAAAGGAGAGGCAAACAGGAGCTAGGCTAACGGCCAACAGGCGGAAAGGGCATTAACAATTCAAATTTATGTAGAGTTATTCGATATAAGTCGATCGGGTCAACGTCTTCGGACACCTTCTCGTGATATGTGGGTTATTTTTAGCGATTGAGATTTGATTTCTTGTGGCAGGTGAAGAAATTCTTCAAAGAAAATTACATTATTCTAATACTAAAAAAGATTGGTTTTGGTAACATGTAATTATAATAAGATTAACGAGAAAAATACCAAGAGTATCTATTTCTCACTAAACTAATAAATAAAGAAATAAATACATACTTTATTTAGCATATGCAGCTAATAGTAACAAAATAAAATCAATATACAAAAAAATAAATAAAAGTAAGAAAAATCCTAAGAAATCTTAACAAAAGAAAATACAGCCAAAAGGCAATAACTAACACTGTTCAAATGATAAAACACTCTATTGCTTCAAATAATAATCTTTCTACATAGATAACTGACATGATTACAAAATGTTAGCTGAGGATCCAACAGTACTCCTAGGCATTTAATTTTATTTACAATTTCAATATCACAATTGTTTATATTTATTTTTAACCCTAACTCATTAAATCTCTTGCAGTTTGCTTTAGACCCTATCACCATGCATCTTGTTTTCAGTTCGTTTAGTTTAAGTTTATTTATATTATATATTATATACTGATATATATATATATATATATATTATATACTGATATATATATATATATATATATATATATATATATATATATATATATATATATATATATATATATATATATATATATATTATATACTGATATATATATATATATATATATATATATATATATATATATATATATATATATATATATATATATATATATATATTATATACTGACAAAATTTGGATTAGTGGATTTCTCCTAGTTGTACTTCTATATTATACCAATTATCATTATGACTCAACATTAACATCAAAAAGCAAATATCTATAACAGTTGTATAGTTCCACTGAATGCAGGAAAGGTCGAAGGAATGGCCTGAGCCACAGATCATATAATTTGACCATGTCGGTTAGTGGGTGTAATTTCATACAGCTTGCGTCATTCTCCGGCAGACATTTGCAGCAGCCTAGAATACACGAACTATCCATGTCCACCAGGCTCTGCAATGGGCATTAAGTCTACTCACACAGGTGCACAGTAAACTAGTGGAGGGAAATATTAATAGCAAATTGACCTTTTCTTCATATGTATTTCTGCATTCAGCAAGAATCCGATACGCCCTTCTATCCTCAATCTCTGTCGGACCCATTTGTGCCCTTCCCAGATCAGCTCTGACGTGTGTGATCCATGGTACTGTTAACTTGACTCCTTGTAAGTATGTAAGAATTCTGCTGGTGAGTCTTGTTGGTGGGAGTCTACTGATATGTCCATAGAATTTCAACTTTTTTTTTTCTTATGTCCGCCGCTACGTTGGACATTCTCTCTGTGGGAAGAAAACCTTCCCTCTCAGGAACGGTTAGGAAATTTCTCCCATAAATTTCACTTTAGAGGTTGTGTCAGTCAGTTTTGGGGTTGAGTCCTTGTTCTTCTAGGATGTTGAAAAAAGATTTTCGGTCGATGCAGTCGTATGCTTTTTTGAAGTCCACGAACGTGCAGATGATTAGGACATTCCTGATAGCTTTGTATTTCAGTAATGTTTTTAAGTTAAATATTTGTTCAGTGTATGAGGGCGAAAGCCTGCCTGGTACTCGCCAATTTTGTGTGCTAATTATTCTGGAGTTCTTTGAAAAAGGCATGCTGAGAGGATTTTGTAAGTGACTTGTAGTAAGGAAATTCCTCTGTAGTTGTTCACATCTGTTCTCTCCCCCTTCTTGTGCAGCAGGTGGATAAGAGCACATTTTCATGAATCTGGTAATTTTTCTGTTTGGCAGATGTTCGTGATAATATGCGTAAGTTCCTGCAGTGAATTTGGTCCGAGGTTTTTTAATAGTCCCGCGGTGATACCATCTTGACCGGATGACCTGTTATTCTTTAATTTGCGTATGTGCCTGTGAATTTCTCCCTGTGTTGGTGGTGGTGATTCTGAGTGAGTACGGATACAATTTTCTTTGGGGAATATTGTGTCGCGTTCGGGGCAATTGAGGAGATCAGAGAAATAGTGTGCCAGCTCCTGACAAATCTCCTGATTGGTTAGCGCTAATCTCCAATTCTTTTCTGACAAAAAGGTTTTGTGGTGTGTATCCACGGATTTCTCTTGCAAAAGTCCCATAAAAGTCTTTCTTGTTATAATTGCAGGATTTCTCCCCTCTAGAGACTAGCTGTTCCTTCATGTACTTCCTCTTAGTTTGCCTGATAACCTTTGCGGTCTGTTTTCTAGTCACGTCAAAAAGCTGTTGAATTTGTGGGGATTTTTTAATGTTGTGCATTGGAAATCGTGTTTTTGTTAATAACAAACGCTATAGTAATAAGCCAACAGGATACCTTTGGCCTGAAATGCTAAATGTGGATATAAAGAATGATTTCTTACATCGTGCGACTTGTTACATATCTTACCAGACAATTTATTGCAAGGAAAGTTTCTTGGGCGCGTTATTTCGTGAAATTGTAAAGTCGACTGGTAACAAACATCACCGTATCCTACACTGTTGGATTATTTAATGGATTTTAATTGGTGAACGTGTTTATATTTATGACAATTATAATCGCTATCATCTCAATTTTACGTTCAAAGCTCCTTACTCGCCGGGGATACGTTTGGTAAATACGCCGCGAATGGGATTATGGGGGATATATTCGAAGGTTACAAAATAAAATAAAAACATATATAATAAAAGCAATTTAATGAGAGGTTTTTTAACAATAATAATAATTATTATGACGCTTAGGCAATGGTTTAAGAAATATAATTCAGGTATTTTGTTCTTGTTTTTGATGCTTCTAAAAGGTATTTCAATTATAATTGATATTCGGCAGTGACATTAACAATTTGTTTTTTAAAAATAACACTACAGTTGACCTGCCAAGAGATTACCCGTGCGTAATCGAATGACGTCATTAATTTTCTATACCATAGACATTGTTTCAATATGTTCCTTTTCTTTATCGAACGAGAGAGAAGGAGATAAAAAACCAATACGTATGTCTTCGGGTAAGAGCACTACGTTACGATAGCGTTAAAGCGGGGTTGAATGAAAAGTAACAAATAATTAAAAAGTTTGTTAAAAGTTCCTCTATTGAGTTCAGCGGTTCTGTTTTGGTTTTCATTTGACTTGTTTTAGTGAAATTTTGTGCTGTATGGTCTAATTTTGTTGTAAAATAAGTTCTTATAATAACTACTGTTATTGATTATTTTATTATCGGTAGGAATTTGCAAAGATTCATAAAGTTTCATTTTCTTCAATAATTCTAACCTAAACAAAGATATTTTATTGCAAATGTTTAATAAAAACAGAATTTATAGTGTCTAATTCTAAACATAGTTAAAGATAAACAACCGTTTTAAATAATAACGGAAATATAAAAGTGCGAACTTTTACGGTATCTATATTTAATTTGACATTTTGTGTGATTTCAGATAATGTCAGGAAATACACTGAAATCGCATGCCAAACAATTTGTGCTCAATGCTTATGAGTGAAATGTTTATGAAATGAAAAAAGGAATGGAGCACCTTTAAAGTCTCTTTCATCCATTCAAGAGGTAAACAATACTTTGTTTGATAACGTTTTACTTACTTTCCATTATTACTTTGTAATATATTCTTTAGAGAGTTGTAGCAGTATTAAAAATATCAAGGTAAACAGTGTATTCTATTAAGAAAAGAAAATAACAGAATCAAGTTATTTCATCTCCTGGAACAAGCAGACCTCCAACAAGCGAAGACAAAAATTACAAACTTATCTGAAGGAAATAAAATGGAAGTTCGAAATACCTTGTACAATATGTACAAAGAAAATAAGTCATTTAAATATTATGAATATATAATAATTATATTATAACATATGAATTATATACATATAAATAATGTTTGCCAGTTGTATCATATATGATACATTTGATACATATGATACATGAAATGACACTTGTAACCCACGCTCTCTTGTTGGAACGCCAAAACACTGGTAGGTTATCCTTGTTTAAATTTTTCAAAGCACGAGGATTTAGCCATCTGTAAAGTATAAGTGGTTTAATTAAACAATATCCTGATGCATTAGAACAGAGCAGCAGTGTAACTCTATCTTTTGCTACCATAAAACCTGAGGCGGACTTTTCGGTTTTGGATACAAAAGATTTGATTAGCATTATTTTCCAAAACACGGCAGTTTTGTCTGCTCAGGTTTGTATATACCATCATCAATTAACTTTGAAAATTCTTGTGCGTATGTTGTTGCTGCTGAAGTGCCTGCGGATGCAGCTTCTCTAATAATTTTGATTTTATGCAGTGATTGTCACACTTTAAACTTATTGAACCAACCTTTCGATGCTTGAAATCCTCTATCCAGATATACATCATCAGGTTGGTGATCACGCATTATAGCACGGATTATAGCATCACTTAGAGGCACTGTTTTCTAGCTACAGTCTGAAATCCATAATGTTAATGCAGCTTCCATTTTTTCAATTATTAGATAACGACCAATTTTGGTTGTTAGTGAGGTTGAAGTTGTAGAATTCCTTATTTTGTATCCTGATTTCTTGATGGATCGTACAGTTGATTTATTGACATTTAAAAAAAAACTTGATATGCATGCAAACGAATCGCCAAGGCGTAAACGGTCAAGCATTTCTATTTTTTCCTTCACCGGAACATGACCTTTTTCCGTGTAGGAACTAATCTTCCTTTGCTTTTATTCGACATTATAAATTGCGAACAAAGCAGAAGATAGACGCGATATTCACTAGAAATTATTGCGGTGAATGACAAGTTGACGCAATAAAACAAAACATTCGGCACCCATTGTGCAAAGGCGGCTTTTATCAAAGCCATAGTGTCTCGCGTAACCCGAAGGAGCGTACGGTGGCGACGAATTAATTTAATTACGACTTATTTTTGGATCCGAGAATAAAGACATTTTCAGCCGCGAATACAGGAGGTGGTCACAATTTTTTAATCCACGAATACTGAAAAGGCGAATAACGAAACTGGATAAAAGGTGCTTTGACTGTATGTATTTTTGAATAAATGTAAATATCACTTTAAGTTAGTAACTATTACAAAACATTATGCACACGTGAAACATTGCGTGCAGTAATATCACTAAATTTTAACTACAATATTTTTTTGCACTCATTGGTCAATGTTAGTGACAATAATTCCTAAACCATAATCATATTTAATAGAAAGTACTTTAAACCAACGCCTTAGTTGAACTGATCAACTAAAACTGTTTTTCTTACGAATTTATGGTTACTGCATGCATCCATCGTCAATTGTTATGAACGCTGTATAACATCAAATCGCCACGCTATATAAGTTCAGGCTGAATTAAACATTATTAGAAAACTTGTTGACGTTTAATTATCAAGCTTTACTGTTTATCTAGGTTTATTATAAATAATTTATTAGGAAATAGAACGAGATCATCCCACGCCTCGTCATGTAGATCTGTCAATCAGATTAGTATACAGTTAGGCAAAACGGAAAAACAAACAAACCTGTTAAAATAAGTCAATTAGTTAGCATAGCAAATCTTATATTGCTTCGAATGCGATAATTGCTAAAATATGTTGAATGACAGGATGAGAGGAATTTTAGCTGGCAAAGATGGAAGAGAATTTTTTACAACTAACGGTCTCATATATATACAGGGTGAAAGGGAAAGTACATTTGTAAATTTAACCAACGATTATTTACATCATTTTTAAAAAAAAATCTCAAAACATGTATCCAATATGCAACCATTACCGTGGAAAACGGTATTTTATTTTCCTTACAATTGGCAACATTGCTAATTGCTGGGAAAATTCAAGTATAAGTTTTTTTTTGAAAATAATAGATAATATTTTATAGCCAATCATTTTATATGTTCTTGCATAAATTTGGTTTACCTTTTCCGCAGAAAACAGAACAGAACTTGCAAACTTTTTTAACAATTGACAACGTACCTAATTGATATTTGGATTGTCGATTTTTTCGATTGAAGGAATACAGTATTTTGTTTCATTGGCATCTTAAGGTACAAGGGTCTTTCAATAAGTCCTTAGAAAATCCAAGAGATGCAGCTCGTAACATTGGAAATGTTTTGTTTTTAATAAGTATCATTATTATCCAGATAGCTGTCAAAGTCGCAGTTATATTTATCACATGGTTTTATTTTTATTGTCGATTGAAGCAAGAATTTTTTTTAGAAAAATGAAAAAAATTAGTTTCTAGTGGTAATTTAACAATTATATTTAAAAGGCTTAACAACGAAAGAGATCAAAACTGAGTTGAATGAAGTTCATGGCACATCTGCTCCTGTGTTTGCAACAGTTTATAATTGGGTAAATTAGTTTAAACGTGGATGTACGGCCACATCCACAAACGATGAATATCGTTCGGGACGTTCGGTGGCAGTGACTACTCCCAAAATGATTGACAAAATCCATGACATGGTTTTAAGTGATCGACGAATGAAAGTGCGTGAAATAGTTGAAGCCACAGGCTTATCGCAAAGTGAATGTTAAAAAAAATCGGCAAGATGGATGCCCCGCGTTTGCTCTCAATGGGGAATAAAAGCAATCGTGTTGTCGACTCTGAAGTGGTTTTGGCACTTTTTCGGCACCAATCCTGATGAGGGTGGATGAAACATGGATACACTACCACACTCCACAGACAAAAGAATAACCAGAACAGTGGGTTTTTCAAGTCGAACGGACTCCGAAGAAGGCGAAGACCGTGTAATCGGCTGGCAAGGTTATGGCCACAGTTTTTTTTATGCACGCGGAATCATCTAAACCGATTACTTGGAAAAAGAAAAAACAATAACGGGAGAATAGTATGCCTTGTTATTTTACCGATTGAGTGAAGAATTTAAGAAAAATCGTGCTCATTTGGAAAAGAAAAAATCCTCTTTCATCAAGATAATGTACGGGTGCACACCTGTATAGTTTCAATGGTAAAAATATTAATAATAATGATTAGATACATTTGCTGTATTGATGCTTACAATACAATAACTAAAATATTCAATAATACAATTATAATAATTATAACAAAATATAATCCATTATTATACACTAACATCTATTAATGATACGGAACTGAAAGCAATTAAAAAAATCTAGTCCAGTCCGAGTTTTTTTTTAATTGAAACATATAAGAAATAACCGGGTATATATAATTTGTCTATAATTTTTACAATTTATTGATCAATATAGTATATAGCATAGTAAATGAGTAAACAATAAAAGTAATAGAATAAACAGTAATAGAAAAAAAACACAATCTGCCCATAAACACAAAAAAGAAACCACATAATCCATTTCTTCATTTCTAACCCTTTATACTCTTTAGTTTTTGATACTGTAGGTTTCATTATCCGATGTTCATTTTATAGTGATATTAAAACGAGTCTGGTGATAATGTCTATAGTTTGCAGGAAATATTGTTATAAAGTTTATAAATATTATACATAAACGATCCCTTAAAAAAAATTGTAATCGATGTAAAGGAGGCGATATGAGGCGCCAAACTTAAGATTCATATTATGGATATCGGTTCGGTTCGTTAATCTGTCAATGAGATATGGGGGGCATTTGTTACAGATTATTTTATGAAATAGAACGACCGTGTGCACTCTTCGTCTTTTTGCCATAGATATGCAGTTAACTTCTTTTAATTTGTGTGTTATGGGAGAGAACTTTCTGATACCATATATATACCTAAAAAAAGAATTCTGCACTCTCTGTATACGATAAATATTTCCTTGATTCTGACAAGGATCATACACTGTATCAGCGTAATTAAAACATGAAAGGTTCAGAGAGACCGTCAACTTAACTTGATTTTTATAGTAGGAGACAAACAAGTATATATGTGAATATACCATCTTTACATTAGTATAGGCCTGCTTAACACACTTAATGATCTGTGGCCGAAACCTCAAATCTTTGTCAAAAATTAAGCCCAAATCAATAGTGTCATATAATAGATTAATAGTGTTACTGTGGCAATCATCCTGATTATATAATCAGTCAATTTTAATACATATCTGTTCCAACACATCCTCACAGTTCAGAAATAACTGCTCATATTTTATATCTTTATTCACATATAAACCTTTTCCTCCTCCACCCACGCCCAAATGCTCTTTATGCAAGAAATCATATCCTTCAATCTGAAAAACATCATCCAATGTAGCCCCCCCCCCCCAGTCTCGTCTCCGACAATCCCAATACATAATATTTATACGCAAAAAGAAGACCCTTAACCTCTGTAAAGTGCCCAGATAGCGTTCTTACATTAAAAAATGCAAACGAAAATTTCCTCATCTTAATAATAAATATAATAAATCGTATTCGCTGTATTAACCGGATTTAGCCCCCAGTGACTTTTTTTATTTCCGAACTTAAAAAAAATGGCTCAGTGAACAAGGGTTCACATCGAACGACGAGGTCATCTCCCAAACAGAAACTAATTATTTGAAAATAAAATATAACATTTTTAAGCCATTCATTCCATACCTAAATTTATTTTTGGTTACAAAAAAAAAGAAAACCCATTATTTCTATTTAATGTCAGAATTGAAATATTTAGCACTAATTCTTCACGTTACAATGAAAAACATGATTAATAGCTTTATAAAATTAACTTCTTAAAATATCTACCATCCCAGGCCTTGTGAAAGAAGCTTGTTAGGTTAGTAAATTATTAAACAAAAAATTTTGATTCCTTTTGGTTTTGATCTCTAGACCATTCATAACATTTTTGCCTAGTCGCTGAAAAATCAGCGGATAAGAGTGCTTAAATCTTTTGTACATGATAAGGGTAAAGTATCTGTTCTTTTTGTGTTCTATACAATTCGATGTGAAGTTCCAACTAGTAGTAGCGCAACACTTTAAGTACTTCTGGTAGAATTCTCTTCAACAAGTTTGATTTCAAGAACGATTTCTCGCTGGCGCTCACATTTTTGGAATTCTGGAACCACACCCCCAGTCCATATCCCAAAGTTTTTGACAAACCGAGAAAAACCAGCTGAAAGAGGCTTTTGTGGGCATCGTTGACCGTAATTTTGGAGAACTTTTCTATAAATAACAACTTAAATGCACACAGTGACATTTTTGTCGCTATATTGAAATAAACATTCTTTGTGTATGAACTGCGACGTGGGCGAATCGATGACGAATCATTGACTGATGTAGGACGTAATTCTTAATTTTTAAAAACAATGCTTATTAGTATATTTGTAGTTTATTCGTTAAGTAATAGTAGATTAATATTTGCCAAATATGTTTTTGCACATATTTGCTTAAAATAATAATTCTCATAAAAGCTTTTCCAATGGTGATTTAATAACTTTACATTCTTTTTTCGGAAACCCTTAGGTTTTTGATTCTTGTAACAAACTATTTTCTTTCATATGATGTAAAGAATCGTTGGTAAAAATTGCGAAAGTACTTTACACCCTGAGTATAAGACAAATATGCAACGGTTGAAGCTATTTAAACATTAAACATTGTCGGGTGATTATTAACGCTTTCTAGTTAGTTTTTCTTATCTCGCATGTATCGCATGACCTATACATATTATTGATTAGTATTGATCTTCGAACGGACAAGTTGTTGATATACACATCTATACTGAAACTTACATGGATTTATAAGATAAAAATCTGTTGTAACTCCAGCAAGACGGACATTCCAAAGCTGCAACATTTTCACTTAAAAAAGTGACGATAAATTTGCAACGCAATTAATCATATTATACAGCGACAGCTTTGGAAGTAAAGTGTGAAGGAAATGAGTGCCTTAATAAGGGATTTTAGGATAAACTACAGATTCACCCAAATATATCTGCAAATAACCTTCTGTGTTAGAATGGAAACAGAAGACCTAAAAACTGTTTCCCTTGGAGACCACTATATTTAAAATATAATTCAATATGGTACCTCAAAGGTTTTTAATAATGTAGCTCAAATGTATTACAGTCATTTTTTAGATGTCTAAATAATTTAAGTTATGTCCTGTTATGTCACATAAACAGATTGTAATAGAATATTCAATGTTAAGAATATGGTTCTAATTATTTCCTTTTCAAAATGCATTTGTTGTGAGCAAATAGGAAATCCGAAGTCGGACATTTTTTGAAATGCTCCTGCAACTAATTTTTGTGAATCCCAACTTTGGGTTCATTTTTATAATATTATACGAGGTGTGTAGATAAAGTAATGAGACTTGTGGCATAGCCCTTGACTTAACAACATCCTTCACTTTGCTTTTGGAGGAGAGACAGAACAGCATCTGATGCATTTTCAGTTTTAACTCCTTCTCAACTGAATTCTGAAAATGACTGACAACAATTTCGTCCGAAGGTGCGTTATTAAGTTTTGTTTCAGGTTTGGGCCCAGTGCGATCGAAACTTTTGTAAAACTTTAACAAGCTTTGGATTTTTGAATACTATCCGGAAACGAAGCACCAGAGCCGGAGATGGCTCATTTCAGCCTTACTGCCTCCTCAGTTATACTGTGTCCAAGTCTGAATCAAAACTTGAAAGTGCACCGTAATTGTTGTCCCTCATTTTCAGAACGCACTGAAAAAATCTGGTTCACGAATATACCATAATTGTTACGAACCACCAAGTGATTCCAGGGAGTTCAAACTCGTACGGAAGACTCAAGGTGATGGGCTTCCCTCTCCCCAAAAGAAAAGTTAACACAGTAAAAACGAACACAGCAAAAGAACAATACAAAAAGTAAAAGTAAAAGTAAAAGTAAAAGTAAATAGTAAAGTAAATAATAAAGTAATGATACTTTATTTACAAACTTCCTTAAATACAAATTTTAATAAATCTGATGCAATCATTCATATTTTTCTATGCTTCAGTTCAGAAAAATCATGAAACAGGGATTTTTTAATTAAGAATATAATTACGTTTTATCCTTTTTTTTTGTAATTTTCTATAATAATCGAAGGCGATTTTATTTATTTAATGACGCATATTTTCAATGCACCTGCAACCATGACAATTAAATCAATCAATTTCCCATTCAAGACATACTATACACGATTCTTCTATCTTCCATACAATCAGTCGGTCAATCAGGCGTAAAATAAATTTTAAAACAAACACTAGTTTAAAGAAGGAAACGGGACAGATGGAGCAGGTTTAATTAAATCTGACTGGTGTCACATCCAATAAAGAACGATAACGCACTCTAATCAAGAAGAAGTGCAATCTTCGAAAAAGAGGCGAGTCCGGCTGAAGCACAAGATACAGACTGGACGAATCATTTATCTCTGATAAGGTGGATCTTGGGACTAGCTTGTAGTATGGAAAATTATATTTAATGACTAAGGAGCGTTGTATCAAACGATCGATATTTATTATGCTAGTGCAAATACTTGGGAATTAAAGATATCACGGGTGAGCTTGCTCACTGAGCTAGTGCGTAATTTACTTCCACCAAGACATGTATATAATTATTTAAGTGTCAGTAGGTTTTGTACGATTAATATATCTTTAAGATTTACTGAAATTATGTTTTCTATTACCGGATATACACAACTAACACATCAGCAACTTAAAATTCAATTCTTCTATTGAAACCTTTGGTGTGAAACACTAAACTTGAAGAGATTTACCACTAAACACCAAATCATTTCTTTGAACTTCTCGACGCACATTTCACTAACCATGTTAGCATCATCAGAGATGACTTAATCTGAGATTAGTCTGAAGTTTACTGAGGTTTACATGATATGTCGGGAGGAATAAGTCATCGTTGTATAAGGATTTACTTTCTTCCGTAAAATATAACTTTTGTTGACTTTAATGATGAAGCAATTCTACTCTTTAGTTATTTCCAAAACTGAAGAAAACATGAAGTTTAAGATATTTAAAGAAATACATATTCGGGACTAATATCTATACTAGGTTAATTTATTGAATTGATGTTCGGGGAGAGAAAATGATAAAATAAGTTTATAGTTGAAAAAAGTTATTCTTCCGTATATTCTCCCTTAAGGTCAATACACTTTTTTCAGCGGTTCTTCAATTCATTTATTCCATCTCTGAAGTGATTTTCTGGAAGTCCGTCAAAATACTCATCTACGGCTGCTATAACTTCTTCATTTTATGAAAAACGCTTGCCACGGAATTTTTTGAAGTTTGGGAACAGATGAAAGTCAGAGGGAGCCAGATCTGGTGAATATGGTGGATGCTCCAACAATTCATAGTGTAACTCCTTCAATTTGGCCATTACAAGAACACTTCAGTGAGCCGGTGTTTTGTCTTGATTAAAAATGATTTTTTTCTTCGCTAAATCAGGTCTTTTCTTACGAATTTTTGCATGCAATTGATTCAATAGGTTTGAGTAATACTGTCCTGTTATTGTTTATCTGTCTGAAGGTAATCAATTAAGAAAATGCCTTTTGCATCCCAAATATTGAATAATCTTTTTAGTCGAGTTTAACCACCTTGGCTACTTCGGAGCCAATCTGCTGTTTGTTGTTGCAGTTCAGAATCATAGTGGTAAACCCAAGTTTCATCCAGAGTTACGAAACGATATTTAAAATATATTTGATTCTTTTGAAAAACATCCAAATGTTGGTTAGAAAGTTCTACTTGTTTTTGATCAGAATTCAATCCATCTTGCACACAGCTTTCTCAGCCCAATTCCTTTTTCAAAATATGGAACACCCGTTCAGTTGAGATGTCTATGATATTAGCAATTTCACTCAAAGTCAATTGTCTGTCATCCATAACCTCATTAGGTATAGAATTAATTATTTGTTCAGTTGATTGGACGTCCAAAACGAAGATCATCATCCAGACTTGTATGACTACGTTAAAACTCCCCTGCCCCTTTACAAACTATTGCTTTTGAAGGAATAGACTCCCCTAATACATACCCTTACCATTTCATTATGAATTTTAATTGCCTTTAAACCTTTATATAAATGTAAATCAGTGCGGCTCGTGAGGGAGGGCGTTGGGGTGCCGCTCCTCCAGCATTTATCACAATAAACAATTTTTCAGAGTAAAACACCATATTTTATTTCCGTTCAGTTTCTTTCTTTTAACTCATTTTCCTGGTTAACCTCCTGTATAGGGTTTCAATAGTATGAAAAGTAATAAGGAGGAAAGGGAATGCAAAAAAATCTTCAACTGCACTATTTTCTTCTACGACCTCCCACTTTAAAAACCCACGAGCCGCCACTGATATTTTATATAATTATTTTCCATTTTAAAAAATAACAATGATACGTTTACTTTAATCTGTTGTTTTTGTACGAATGAAATGACACATATGTTCATATATGTTCCATTTGTTCATATGAAAGATGAAACTTCATCGGTCAATAAGTCTGACATACAGATGGCGTCACTTACCGAAAATACTTACTATTTCTCGATTATTCCAACCTTC
This sequence comes from Cosmopolites sordidus, assembly GCA_031761425.1. Classification (NCBI taxonomy): domain Eukaryota; kingdom Metazoa; phylum Arthropoda; class Insecta; order Coleoptera; family Curculionidae; genus Cosmopolites; species Cosmopolites sordidus. Next base: position 29,728 of record JARFXV010002248.1, read on the forward strand.
AAAAGTCATTTATCAAAATCTTATGACTATCTGTTTCTTAGTTTCTGAGTTGTTGTGCTTTAAGTGACCGTACTTTTGTAATTTTTAAAACAATGAAAGAAAGAGAATTTCATGAAAACGACCCGTTGACATTTTTTGGTAATCAAGATATTAATTACTGACAAAAAGGCATAATGGATTCACCACTCTGCTGATAAGCAGTTGTAGATTAAATATTAAATAGATTAAATAAATATTAACATAAAATATTTGCGTTTCCCTATTTATATGTATATATATATATATATATATATATATATATATATATATATATATATATATATATATATATATATATATATATATACTAAGAGGACGTACATGAAGGAACAATTAGACTCTATAGAGGAGAATTTCTGCAATTATGACACGAGAGACTTTTATAGGACTTTCGCAAGAGAAATCCATCGGTACACACCACAAAACCTTTGCTTTAGAAAGCGGAATGGGAGATTCGCGCTAAACAATCAGGATAATTGTCAGGAGCTGGCACACTATTTCTTCGATCTCCTCAATTGCTCCGAACGCGACACAAGATTCCCCAAGGAAAATTGTATCTATACCCATTCAGAATCACCACCACCAACACAGGAAGAGATTCACAGGCACATACAAAAACTGAAGAATAATAGGATATCCGGTGAAGATGGTATCACCGCGGAACTATTGAAAAACCTCGGACCAAACTCACTGCGGGAACTCACGCAAATTATCACGAACATCTGGCAAACAGAAAAATTACCAGATGAATGGAAATGTGCTCTTATACACCCGCTGCACAAAAAACGAGACCGAACAGATGTGAACAACTACAGAGGAATCTCCTTACTACAAGTCACTTACAAAATCTTCTCCGCATGCCTTCTCCAGAGAACACAGGAACAACTAGAACACAAAATTGGCGAGTACTAGGCAGGCTTTCGCCTTGGTCGCTCATGCACTGAACAAATCTTTAACTTAAAAACAATACTGAAATACAAAGCTATCAGGAACGTCCCAATCATCTGCACGTTCGTTGACTTCAAGAAAGCATACGACTGCATTGACCGAATACCTCTGTTCAACATCCTAGAAGAACAAGGACTCGACCTCAAAACACTACGATTGATCAAGCAGACACTGACCGACACAATCTCTAAAGTGAAATTTATGGGAGAAATTTCCGAACCCTTCCTGATTAAACCCGGAGTACGAAAAGGATATGGGTTATCCCCACTCAAGTCATAAGGGAATGGGAAAAGGAACTAAAAAATCAAGGATACTGGAAACCAATACGACTCGGACGAACCAAAAACAACATAGAAATATCATGCCTAGCCTTCACAGATGACTTAGCCATTCTCGCAGACAATGAAAAAAGGGCAACCAAACAGATCGAAGTCCTCAAGGAATGTACAGAGAAAGTTGGCCTACAAAAATCCTTTCAAAAAACCGAATTCTTCTGCTCAAAATTAAATATCCAAAATTTGAACACCAAATACGGCAAAATAAATAGGGTTACTCACTTCAAATACTTGGGCGAGATTCTCGAACTCACAGGAGGAGAGAAGATAGCACACAATATCTATAATAAGAAATACCTATCTACACACACAAAAATAAGACATTACAACACAGTAATCAAACCAGAGGTACTATACGCAAGCGAGACATTTACACTGCATACAAAAAGCGGCATAGAAAACATACCAAAAGAAGAACGCAAAATTATGAGGAAAATTCTCGGCCCAAAATTGACAGAGGAAGGATACAGACTACATTCTAGAAAGACCACAGAGAGAATGTCTTACGTGTCTTACGTGTCTTACATAAGAAAAAGAAGGTTGAAATTCTATGGACATGTCAGTAGACCCCCACCGACATGACTCACCAACAGAATTCTTACGTAGATACAAGGAGTCAAGGCAACAGTAATGGGCAACAATGGCAACAAACGGGCAAAAAAGGACCCGACAGAGATTGAGGATAGAAGAACATACAGACACAAAATACATATGTGGAACGTTGCATCAGAGAGCGAAGTTTCGAGGAGATCGGGAACAAAGTGGTCAGGAAGAACACTCGAAAATGAGTCAGGATGCTTTGGGTGATCCAACCGGCTCTATACGCACCTAACAATAATAATAATAATATATATATATATATATATATATATATATATATATATATATATATATATATATATATATATATATATATATATATATATATATATATATATTATGTTGTATAATTGCATACAAACCTGCAGAGAATTACAGGGAACGGGTAGTAAATTCTGATAAAGCTAATAATATTTTGTTACGGTATAGTCATTCTCGAAAAATAGATGCCTTACAATAAATTGTATAGAGATGTTTTCAGATGTAGATGCTACTGAATTTGAATATCCCATGGTCATATCGACTGCATATGACAAATAATTTAATTAATTACTTTTTTCTAGATAACTTGCATTATCTGTTTGAAAGAACTGGACGTTTAATATTATTTACTCAAACTTATTTAATAATTAGAAAACGGTACATGATAATTACATCTTATCGAATGTTTTAATACCAAGGTTCAATATTTTTTACTGAGTAGTCAATGATGCATGCGGTTTAACTTTGTCATGGCATAGGGACACTTTTACTATTCCACCACGTGTTACAAAACGAATAATAATCTCTATTTAATTTGTATTCATTTGTTTGGGTAATTAATTTGTGATAATTTTGATTAAAGCCGCCTTCGCACGATTGGTGCCGAATCTTTTGTTTTATAACAACTTGTCAGGTAACTTGTCATTCGTCGCAATAATTTAGAGTGAATAGCACATCTCTCTTTTGCTTTGTTCGCGATTTATAATGTCGAGTAAAAACAATGGAAAATTAATACCTACACGCAAAAAAGTTATGATGCCGCTTAAGGTGAAAATTGCCTCTAACAGTTTTTGGCAATCAAGATGCTAATTATTGACAAAAAGGCATGATAGACCCATGACTTAAACGTTTAGGCCTTGGTGGGTCGTTTGCATCCATATCGCGTTTTTTAATGTCAATGAATCAACTGTGTACTAGCGATCAGTCAGTTGGACTCTTCCCTTGAAGCGGACAACACTTGAAGATACCAAATCAGATTTTGACGAAACGTCGTGACTCTTCACAGAATGGACGGGTCGACACCGGAATGATTTAGGAACATTCTCTACCATCCGTGCGTTTAAAAAATGACCGCCAGTTTAGTTTCAACTATTTAAATTATGTATTATATTGTTAGTGTGGCGTGTACAATGAACATCTTACTAGAAAATAATTAGGAGGAAATGTCAATATTTCAGCTAGATATTCAAGAACCGAAAATGAATATAAATGTTTCTATAAAAATGGGTCCTATTCTGAAGTTTTACATAGATACAGGAGCAGATAGATAGGCTTTTGAACAAGTTTTTATTACTGCTGGAGAATCTGGTATGTTTCCAAGTGCGAGAATTATATCTGAACAGCAATTGAAACTTGATCCTGAATAAGAAGAGGCAATCCTTAACATCGTTGAAAATGATCCAAGCGTAAGTACAAAGCGAATTGCAGATATTTGCTAAATGACAGAATCGTCTGCTTGGAGGACTCTTCACATGAATTGTTTATATCCACTTAATTTACAACCGGTGAAACATTTGCAGGATGGTGATTTTGCGTAACTGAATACATTCAAATCGGAGATTATATATGGTAAGTATTTTTGTTCACCGATAAAGCGCAGTTCACTCGTGATGGCATAAATATTATTCATAATGAACATCGATGATCTGATGAAAACCCTCACACTATGGTTGAACATAATTTTCAACATCGATATTTAGCATTAATCTGTGTTACGGTATGCTAAAAAATTAATTAATCTGTCCATTCATATTCGACGGTTATCTCACAGGAGAAGTTTATCTAAATTTTTTACCGAATTATTTGTAAAACCTGTTAGGAAATGTTCCACTTAATGTACGACAAGACATGTATTTACAACATGATGGAGCCCATGTACACAACAGCTTGCAAGTGAGAAATTTTTTAAACAACAACTTAACAAACTGATGGATTGGACGAGGTGGTCCTCACAATTCGTCAGCTAGGTCGCAAGATCTTAATCCTCTGGATTATAGTCTTTAGGAGTGAGTTAAATCTTTGGTATATGCAACTAAAGTAGATACTAGAGATGCATTACTCGACTCGATAGTAAATGCAACAGCAGTTATAAGGAACAGACCCAAATCCATTCACAAGGCAACTCGAGGTGTTCATAAGAGAGGTGACGAGTGTTTGGAAGTAAATGATAATATTTTTGAAAACTACAAAATATAGCCTAACTATTTATTTTAAAAGTAATTTAAAAAAAATCTGAAACATTTTAATTTCTGTTTACCCCTATAAATCTGTAAGAGTTGAGAGTAGGGCCCATGCTTATAGATTTTTTATGTTAATTTTCGGTCCCTAAATATGTAGTTTAAACATTGACATTTCCTCCACAATCACCCTGTATATATATATATATATATATATATATATATATATATATATATATATATATATATATATATATATATATATATATATATCTCATCATAATCATCAGCCTGTGTCGATCCACAGCAGGATGAAGGCCTCTTCAGCATGCTTCCTACTTTCACGGTCCTGGGTTTTCCTCTGCCACTCTGGTCCAATATACTTAACGATGTCATCAATCCATCGTGCTTTCGGTCTTTTTCGCGGACGTTTGTGATCAAGCGGTATCCACTCTAGGATTGCCTTGGTCCATCTGTCGTCACATCGCCTCGCTATCTGGCCTGCCTGTCTCCATTTCAATTGCTTTACTTTTCCAATAATGTCACATACTTTTGTTTGTTCCTTTATCTATCCCTCGGCTAAGCAGTTCATCCATTATCGCATGCTTTGAGATGGAGATTTGAGGATATATATAGATATATATATATATATATATATATATATATATATATATATATATATATATATATATATATATATATATATATATATATATATATGTATATGTATATATATATATATATATATATATATATATATATATATATATATATATATATATATATATATATATATATATATATATATATATATATATATATATATATATATATATATATATATATATATATGTATATGTATATGTATATATATATATATATATATATATATATATATATATATATATATATATATATATATATATATATCTATATATTTATTTGGGAAAAAAACCCCATTTGCATTGGCCCATTTATTTGGGAAAAAAACAGGGGACCATTTGCTTCAAAGTGCTTTTTGCCTGAACAGCTTTTGTTGTGTTTGGCTCATTTTGAATAACCCAGACAGTCGACTGCTGTTTACTTTCGGGTTCGTACACATAGATCCAAGATAAGTGATATACCTTTACCTTTAGATAACATTAGAATGATATACTTTCACGAGCACAACTGCCACCATTCGGCAGGCACTTCTGCAGACATCGCACACTCCCTGCACATTATGCATTAAGAAAGGGTTACGGCGATGAAGCTGTGTCAATAAAAAAATTGCAAATGGTGTAAGGACTTTAGTGATGTATAGAGCCAGTTGAAGATGAGCCTTGAGCGGGAAAAATTTTCACGTCAACTGATGTAAAAAACATTACCTACATCATTTAGGCTAAATTCGTGAGTCTTCTCACCGTGTCTCGACAACACTGAATTTTTTTGAAAAACATTGAAGTACTGAAGTTGCTGAAGAGGTGCATCTTTGGATAATGACATTTCAAAATGCATAATCACTGGTAACAGTGAAACAGTGCAAGAAGCAAGCGAGTATTGTGCTAAAGATGGACAAAAATCGATAAAATCATGTCAACACCGGTCAAAAATCAAAGTCCTGTTAACTGGTTTCTTGAATTTTCGTAAAATTGTCCGAAAAGTGGGATTTCTTTCTTTCTAACTGGTCCAATAGTTAAAAAAGATTATTATTTAAGCATTATGATTCATTTACGTGAGTCCATTCGAAAAAAGGCCAGATTAATGCTAAAACAATTCAGGATTTTTGCATATGATAACGCATGAACTCTCGATTGAAGAAACCATTTTGAAGCTGCCGTCTTGAGACCATAGAAGCCATTCAACAGAGTCAAGTGATTGTTTTGCAGGAAATTCCAGGAGTCGAATATAAAAACTTTGCGGAAAAACGTTGAAATAATCGTATTACAGTGAGAAAGATTACTTGAAGAAGATAAAATAAATTTGAATGAATAAATGTAATAGGTCCATAATATAACTTTAAGTAGAGAGTGGGGAACATTCACTTGCAGGATTGAATTTTGTGCAGATAAAGGACGTGTGTATTTAGAGGATGTGCACTTAGAGGACTTTTACTGTACTCTAAAAAGTACGAACGTTAAAACTCTGTGAAATATTCCTTTGTTTCGGCGATGATTTCTTCATTTGATGTGGATCTCTTTCGAGACAGCCATTTCTTCAGGTTTGGAGGGAGAAATAAGTTGGAGGGAATCGGGTCCGGAGAATACGATGTAAGCGGCATCAAGTGGTAGGGTAAATTTATCCATTTCGCTGTTAGGGATGAAGCGGGGGATGTATATTCGTTGTGAAACAACATTGTTTTCTTCATCACAAGATGTTTATCAACTCTTCATGAAATTTGACCAATAATGCAGCATAATACTCTCCTGTGGTCGTCTTTCCTCTTTTCAAATAGTCGATAAATACAATGTCTTGTAAATTCTAGAATAGTTGCCACAATCTTTCATGCCGATAGAAGCGTCTTTGCCTTCTTTGAGGCACGCTCACCGAGTAAAATCCACATGTTTGACTGTTCGTTCATTTCTGATGGGAATCCAAGTTTCATCACGTATCGCTGCAGAGACTTATGGCGGGTATCTAAACACCGCTGTAAAAGGGTTGCTCTGCTCGATTTTGTTTTTGATCTGCAGATAGCAAAGATGAAACCCATCATGATGATAGCCTTGTCATAATCTCTCTCTCTCTTTCTCTTCCAAAATGTTCATATAGGTAAATGTTCATATGCGTTCGTCCAAGCTGTTTATCATCTCAAAAATCTCATGGATTCAAAATATCATGGATTGGATTTACCATTCAGTTTGCACGATGGTTTTTTTCAACCAAAAAGTAGCGTTTGATCAGTAGACAAAATTTGTTTTTTCCCATGATAGCAAAAATATCAAACTAATCTGCTTTCGAAGGCTGTTAAAAGAATTAATCGTCTTTAGATTCATAGAGCATTACTAGAAAGGAAGTTACTTTTGACAAATACAATGAACTTTGTAATCGCACCCTCATTTGCCGAAAAATTATTTGATTTTGCACTCTATTCTCGTATTTATAGTTCCATAATCTCTTGAATACTCTTCTCTCCATATACGAAAATGTTGTTTATTTATATGTTCATTAAAATGAAAATGCTCCTTTTTGTTAACATTTTTCACAACACGTATATTTTCATACGAAACTCGAACATAATATGCAAGTTCAGTTTTTTATGACTACACTATTAAACTATCAGATATTGAGGTACTACTGGAACATATACTTAAAACTTATCAAGAAAAAAGATATGTTAATTATATAATACAAAAAGTGGTCATAAAAAACTCTTAGCTGAAAAATTGCATCAAGATTTATCAGAACATATAGACCCCGTGAATACCATAAAATATCAAAGTAAACAAACAGATCGTTATTATCGCCCACTAAACTCCTATTTTCAGCTGTTTTAAATTCAGCATATCAAAACAATTCAGTGGATCTACATGGTCTATTCCTGCCAAATGTTTAGGCCCATATTCACTCTATTTGTAAACAAACTATATTTTATATCTCGGTCACCAAAAATAAATTTTATATAAGGCAATATCGTCAACTTTATTAGCATAATCTAGTATTTAACGGTAAACTCGAAGAAAATTATAACTAAATACCAAATAACATGTTTTAACTTTCCAACGCGCGTTTCGCAAAATACGTTAGCATCATCAGGAGATGATTCGATCTAATTCTAAAACTAAGCTATGTTCCATTTACATCACAACCGTATCTAATGATACGGGTAAAAATCATCAACCGTGAAATTAACAAAGTAGTACATTAATTATTCAAAAAGTCAAAAAATGTCAAAAAGTATGTATCAAATTATATATCCAAACCTTATTATTATTTACCCTTAAGTTACTAACTAAAGTTACTAAAACTTCTCATTTTTCACATATCCAAAGTGGGCAAAATGTTCTTTATATCTAATTAATATAAATCTTTTATTTTGTCCAACATATCTTCGATCACAGTCTTGATAACTAATTTCATAAATCCCTGATTTTTCATGTACGATAATTCTTTGGACCACACAGGATTTTTCTTAACTTATTACATAATTTTTAGAATAATTTGATGTTTACTGTTTTTTTAAATATTATCTAATTTTTGTATTAATTAGACACCAAATAGTATAATTATTTATTTGTTTTTGTTATGTTTCTTTTGAAAAGTCGAAGATTATTTCAATAATTTCTTAAACTTACTTGTGTCGGAAAAATAATGATACTTTATAAATAAAAAAAAACTACTAACTCTATCTATTGAAACAATATCATTAGAATCGTTGAACGAAGTGTTAAGTTATAGCGCTTGAAGTGAGAGTACCTTTTGTCACCTCGTTACAAAAACACGATGGAACCCAGAGCTAATAATAAATTTTGTTTCAAGGTCGGTAAAACTATTACAGAAAAAATTGTATTAATGAAAAAAGTTTATGGTGATGATTGCTAATTCCACGTGTGTTCGAGTAGTACATTCTGTCAAAAAAGTACCGGGAATTGATCATTTGAAAAGTCCGCTTAAAGGGATTGTCAATTATTTTTATCGCTAAGTTGGTACAACTGTCCTCTATACTGACGCGGAGTTCAGTCATCAAGTTCAACGTCATCTGTCATTTAGTTTGTTTACAGTGCTATATTTTGTCAATTCATCTCAAGTGTGTTTTGCCATTTTTACAATGGATAAAAACATCGAACAAAGAATTTGTCTTAAATTTTGCATTGCAAATGGAATTTCGTGTGCCTAGTCGCTGAAACTATTGCAGAAGGCTTACAGTAAATCGACTTTATCAAAAAAACGTGCATATGAGTGGTGTAGTGCATTCAAAAGCGGTCGAGATGTGGTAGAAGATTTGCCTCGCTCTGGTCGGCCATCAACATCTTCAACTACGAGTTTGACATGCAAACCAGTCAACAAGCTTCGGAATGGCGCCTTCCAACTGAGCCAAAGTCGATCAAAAGTTAAGGTGATGTTGACTGTTTTCTTTGGTTATCGCAGTGTTGTATATTCGGAATTCTTGCCGGAAGGAATTACACGGTAAACAAAGAATATTATCTGAGTGTTATGCGACGTTTGCGAGAGCAAATTCGTCGAAAAAGGCCAGATTTGTTGAAAGAGAACTATTGAATTTTACACCATTTTTCAAAACTATCGTTGTGGACGAATTTCTGGCCAAAAACTCAACAAACACCATCGAACAATCAGTGTATTCACCTGATATGGCTCCGGCCGACTTCTTTCTCTTTCCAAAACTCAAATTACCATTTCGAGACATCCGATTTCAGTTGATAGAAGACATAAAAGAGAATTCTCGGCGAGAACTGAAGTGGATTACGGAAAATGCGTTTAAAAAATGCTTTGACAATTGAATTATTCGTGGGCATAAGTGTATTATTTTCAAAGGGGCCTACTTTGAAGGCAATACATTAAATTTAGATAAATATTAAACAATTTGTGTTTTATTGACCAATTCGCGGTACTTTTTTGACAGAATACCAGAACGGCCATGATGCGATCCAAAGCCATGAACACGACCCAAAGCCACACCGGTCAAAAAACAAAAATCGCAGTAAGTTGGTGGAAAAATTGTGTCAAATTATCGCCTGCGATGCGAATTAGACTGTGAGATGGATAGCGGAGGAATTAAATACAACTAAAGACATGAGTCAGGATATTTTTACAAAGCATTTAAACAAACTGAATGTCTGTGCTGGATTTGTTCCTTACGCCTTAAATGAGGACCATCGCTGTTCGTAATTTTTTGGTGAAAAAAGCAAATCTGTGTGCTTCAATAACCTCCGTATATGCCTTTCTTATCCCTCTGTGACTATTTCCTGTTCTCGAAACTTAAACTGGCTATGAAAGAAAGGTTTATGACAATGTTACACAAGTTCAAGAAGCGGTGACGAGCGCCAATGAGGCGATTTCAAAAAATGACTCAAAAAAGTTGTGCTTGCATTGGCTCAGCGGATATTGATGCAGAATGGGTGTATTTTGAATAAAAGGAAATAATTTTGGTAAAATAACTAATTGTTTTTTTTTTATTTAAAAAGTTATGCTATTTTTCCGACTTACTGTACTAATATAATTGATACTAATCAATTTTTATTCTTTGTTATAACTATCTTGATTTAAAGGAAAATTAATTAAACTTATTTAACTGCCACAAAGTTTAAACTAGAAAGCTAATTTAAACTAGTGACCATGGGCCGGTTTTACAATGCAAGAATATACCAGGTATAAGCTATACTTGGAATAAAATTTGAAACGCCCGTTCTAACAGAAATTATACCTCGTATATTCTTGCATTCTAGAACCGGCCCTAAGACTTGTTAAATGTGTAAATGAAAATGAGGCTTTGGATGCATATTAAAAGCGAAAAAAATAGCAAAACATAAGAAAATCATGAACCGAACAACTTTTAGAATTATTAATGTAAAGTTTGGTTAACTTCTCCGTTGATGATTTTTATGCGTTTCATTAGGTATGGTTGTTATATTAATAAAACATAGTTTAGTTTAAAATTAGATTAAATTATCTCCTGATAATGTTAACATGATTAGCGAAACGCGGGTCGAAAATTTATAAAAAGAGATTTGGTTTTTAGTTGTAAATCTCCTAGAATTTAGTGATACTCACTGAAGGTTCCAGTAAAAGAATTTGTATTTGAATCATCTCCTGTTAATGTTAATATGGTTAGCAAAACGCCCGTCAGGAACTTCAAAAAAGTTGTTTGATGTTTAGTGTTGTCGAAAATTCCAATAGAGGAATTGATTTAAATATCAATTTTCTATATGGTTCTTTCAATATATATTGGTTTTAGAATAAGGAAGACCTAAACTGTAACAGGAAATATCAATCTAATGTGGGATTATTTTAATAACTATTCTTACTGTAAAGTTGCAATTATGATCAGCGGGTAATTTGCATAAATTAACATTCTTGATTTAATTATTAAGTATAATTGGATGAAGTAACCGACATAATGCAATAATTATTTATAAAAGTGTCGACTAATTTGTTTGTGCTTATTTAATGGAATGTACTGGATGGGTGAAAAAAATGAGTGTGCATTTTCCGAATTCATTGCGCCACTAGGCAGCTGACAGTTCACCAAATACATTTCTTGAATACGATGATGCAGTGCTTTAAAGCTACATCAGTATCAAATATGTAATTTTTATTACCGTTGCAGATAACATGATGTTATCGATATATATACTGTATATGAATAAAAATATTGGTGGGACATTATAACAAATGCGTTATTAATGTGGAATCAGGTATCCTTTTTAGGACATCGAGATAGGAGAGATTTAACAGAAATATTTTTATCTTTTTCTATCCCACTAAAAACGTTTCTCAGAATTTTTTCCAAATTTTTTAACCCAACCGACAAAAAGGTACGAATTGGTTACAAAAAAATGGCTCTTTTTTTCGAATACCCTTAACTTTTTCAAAAATTAACTAAATAGGATTTTTATTTTTAATTCTTAGTTTTTGAATGCACTTTTCGAAAAAAATACATAAAAAATTCAGATGTCAAGTTTAATGAAAATTTTTAATGTTTTGAAAAAAAAACGTCAATTTTTTAGAGTTCTCCATTAGAGTTGTCAATTTATACTACCACAAAAGTGATATTGGAATGTCGTGCGATGATATTAGTGGCACAATCAAAAAACTGGCAGCGAGAGCACGTCTTCAACTAGCGGTTGATAAACTAATAACAACACCTTACGAACTCTATGCATGGGATTCTATACTGGACAATCTTCCGAATAAAATGGTTAAATTTTCACCGGAAGAGGATTATAATAAAGCTGGGAATGACTTTAGTGACCGATTTTCAAAAAGTGTGATTCCAGACACAGGTGGTTATCTTTGTATCCGGAATTATTCGAATTCAGAGGAGTATAGAATCTCTAAATTATTTAAACGCCAAAGAAATAAATAAATTGTTTGTTAAATTAGTTTAAAACAATTGATTGTTAATCGTATTAACCGTGATGTTTCGATCGTGTCGATCGAGTGTTGATTCTATGAAGAGTCACAACGTTTCGCCAAAATCTCATTTGGCATTTTCAAGTGTTGTTCGCTTCGACTGAAGAGTCCAACTGACGTGCACGGGTCGTTACGCTCGGTCTTATAGCCGGTGACCGATTGCGATTGCGAACGTCGTGACTCTTCACGACTATGTAACATTTTGCACCTCTATGGGAAGGAGACACTGCAATCCATCAAACGCTTTAAACAACTGAGGTTAAAAACATCACTTTTAATTAGCGACATTATCTTTTTATCGAAATGTCGCGCTAACGACCTCCAACCGACATGCACAAAACTCGACTATCATACAAGAACAAGAAAAACCCATGCTATCTTAAGAAATGCAAACCGAGCTCTTCTCCGAAAACAAATCCGAAAGAAAAGAAGGTATTTGGACACAACGGTAGAGGAATCCTATCTATTACAGTCGATGCTAAGCAACAATGTCCATCCTATTTTGTGGAATGAAATAGACAAAGTATCTTTCTGGCGCAGTGAATCGGATTACAATCTTAAAACGGAAAAACAAAAAAAAGATGTTCGCCAATTTGAAGTAAATAGATACTGAGCGTTCATAAGAAATTCGAGACAATAACAAATTAGTTATAAATGTATCTAACCACCACTTATCCACAAACGAAGAATCAATTTTGTAATTGCAATTTCAACACCGAGGACTATATGGGAAAGATGACGAACATTTTACTAGAAAAAAACATATAAACCAGTGAATAAAGATTCAACAATCTATCTAGAAAAGACAACCAAAAGCAAAATCAAAGCATGGAAACTAGAACCGGACATTGAACGACGAATAATTCCAAGGGAAAAATCAAGCAAATGTCTTAAACTTTATGGTCAACCCAAAATACATAACCCAGAAATCCCATTAAAGCCCATAGTAAGTGCCTTGGGCTCTCCAACACAAAATTTGAAAAAATATCTAGCAAGTATCATGCAACCAAGCGTCAAACTTGCCGAGTCCTATGTTGAAAACTTAGAATATTTGATAAAGATAAATAAAGATTTCCAACTAGAGGGTATAGACATACTAGCAAACCTGGACATCGTCTCACTATATCCAAGTATCCCCAAGTCGAGGCTTTGGACCTAATTTCGACGAACGAACACTTTCCACCATACGTGGGGAAACTCTCCGAACACTGCTTGAAGAATACATATTTTTATTTCAACCAGCAGATCTACAGACAGACTGACGGTGACCAGACTGACGCTGCCCCAATGGGATCATCTCTATCACTCGTTATAGCCAACCTGTTTATGACAGACGTTGAAATAAAGGCATTGGCCAGCGCTCCTTTAAAACATTTTGAAAACACTACGTAGATAATATCTTTATAATGTGGTCTCACGGAAACGAATTTCTAAACAACTTCCTAACCCACTTAAACGAAATCTACCCCAGAATACAGTTCATCCTGGAAGTCAAACAGGATAGGAAACTGCCGTTTTTGAATCTTCTGATCACAAGACAACATTCTGAAACCCTTGAATATACAGTGTATAGAAAATCAACTCACACCAATCGATACCTCAACGCTAGATCCCATCATCATCCTTCTCTAATCCAAGCAGTAGCGATAGTAACCAGATACTCGAAGCGAGGAACTACCAAAAATTTCCGCAGCCCTTAGACAAAATGGATATTCAGAAAATTGTACCAGGAAGGCCATTCCCCGTCAGAAAACTTAAACAAGAATTACAATAGAGGATCGTGAACCAAATACACTAAAGGTCCTGCTACCATACGTAAAAAGAATCACTGATAGTATAGGCAGACTACTAAGGAAACATAAAATCAGAATAGCCTACAAGCTGCACAAAACTGTCGCAAACATCCTAAAAAACCCCAAGGATAAAGTTAGACTGGAAAATCATCGGGTATATAGCGTATCTTGTTCCGATTGAAACAGAACATACATAAGACAAACAAACAAACGAATCTCGGCCAGAATACAAGAACATAAACAATGTAAAAAAACAACCAAACCACTTCCGCTCTGTTTCAAAAGGTTCAGCACCATCTACGAACAGGACATAAAATCAATTTTGAAGGAGTCAAAGAAATAGCGAATATTGAAAACTATAAGGTCCGAACAATCAGAGAAGCCCTTGAAATAGAAGAAGTGAGCTAAGATAGACTTAGATATTGAGCTAAGTACGCGAAACGATGCTCGCAACATTCCAAAATTATGGAAATCCTTTCTGGAAAAGAAGAAACGCGGCAACGTGGCGGCGAGGATGAAAAATCAATAAACGAACGCCTCATAAGGTTGCCAAGCGCCTCGAATATCCCCGAACTACCGCAATATAATCTACGCAATCGCCGGCCTGAGCGTAACGACCCGTGCACGTTAGTTGGACTCTTCAGTCGAAACGGACAACAGTTGAAAATGCCAAATGATAGTTTAGCGAAACCACGTGAATCTTCACAGAATCAACAAGGAATAATGGGCCATTTTGCAGTTTAAAAACAAAAAATATCAACTTTATTGCGCAAATGGTTCGGTTTTACGAAACGTCAAAGACAAAGATTAACAATGACAGGCGCCTACTTGATTATTAAAAATGGCAAACGAAAGCTCAGGACCGCGAGAGTTGGTAGCATGCTGAAGAGGCCTTCATCCTGCAGTGGATTGATACTGGTTGATGATGATGATGATGATATATAGACACACACACACACAAGACCATGAAGAAGAATCATTAGCGACATGTTTTAAAGCTGTTTGGCAATAAAAGTGGGGGGTATGTATGTAGGTAGAAAAATCACATGGAAGATGCATCCGATGTTGTCATCCTTTTAGAAGAGAAACCAATAGTTTTGCCAGATCAAACGCTACACCACCAATTTCAATACTTTATTTATACAATTCGTGTATGTAGGATGAATATAAAAATTAATAATCATTCCATTATAAAACAATTCATATTGATATAACAATAGTTAAATTTAGTCCCGTTTACAGTACATAAAAATTCCAACTGACTTCGTGATATCTACTATGTCCAGTTATTTATTGACAGAAAATCGGAATAAAGAGACCAGTTGCAATAAAAATTTGTATTACAAATTCAATGGTCATAAAAAACATATCTCAAGCCTATTGATCTTGTTAGAGGGAAAAACTGTGTAATCTTAAAGCAGAAAATTAGTCTTATACCCCGATACTTCCTTTACCTTGTATGTACAATAATAAATATAGTGCCGGTTGGCGATTTAATCAGCATAACTTTTAACAGCCTTCATCAATATCTCGACAACAAATTGGGGTCTCTCAAACATAAATTCGCGGTCTTTGAAAAGACGGCCTGTATTACAAAATAGTTGTTTCAGGTACGGCATCAGATTTAAGTGTGTCGAAGTACGTTTGTACATAGTTGGAGTTGCGTTGGCATAATTGGCTCAAATAAGAATAAGTATCTTTTTATTAATAGGGTCTTGCTGTTTCGAATGAATTTCAAGTGTGCTGACTATGCAGAAAAAATGCGACCTCTTATTATTCTTATATATTTAATGAGAACTGTTTGTTCTTTCTCAAATGAAATTTAAATTATACAAATTATCGAAGTTAATGGGATTAAAAAAAAATAAATATATACACTTGTATAAAAATATACTCTATAGTCAGTTGAGGGAATGATTTTTTTTAATTAAACATATTTTTTTGAAAACATGTCATTATTATCACATCTTATCTCGAAAATAACAGTAGTTTACACAAATAAATGGTTAACACAATAGTTAATATATGTATACAAATTAAAATAAAAAATAGTTATGAAAATAGGCAATTAGTGCTATTTCATTATGAGAGGGAAAATTCCTACCGAAATATTGGGGATATACCTCAGTTAAGTATATACTGCATGCAGTTCGGTTGGAGATATCGTGCAACGCTACAAAAATGAGGGCAGAATTTTTCTGAATAAGTAAACAGACCGTCTGGAATTATTAAATAAAAGAGACCGACGCTTTATTTGAACCCTTAGTGGTTTTACTAAGAAACCAGAAATTTGTAAATGTTTAGCTAAGTTCCTAGTTGTTTGTGTTTAAAACCACTTATTGTAGTGGTTGACTATATAGCCAATCTACTTAATAATGATGCATTATTTTGTTCTGGATCCAGACATCAGTCAGTGGAACTCATGGTATTAATCTCCGTTTGTCTGTTTGGAGGTTATAAGTTACATATACGGTTTTTGTGAGTTTTTCTTAGAAATGGCAGGTGTGTGTTGTTCCATTATATTATAATATAATGTATTTATCACAGACATATGTGTCATAGGTTTTTTGTTTTGTTTTTTTTTGTTTGTTTACACCAACGGCAAAGTGAGTAGTTTTAAGCTGAAACCACTAGGAAACTAATGTTTTTTTTTATTGAACAAAAAAAAATTACTGAAAGAGTTGAAAAACTAACTTTTATTGACTTATTCACATTCTTAGATTAACTTCCATCAGATTGCTAATCTAACGAAATGTGTGATGTAGATGAAGACACTTTAATGGATCTCACTAACCTGCCTATAGTTATTAAATATATCCAGCCGGTTGTAGATAACAGAACAGAAAATATTTTGACTGATGATGGCACCTGGGAGGAGGAAAACAATATTCCGCTGTCCGTGGTTAGGAACAAAGAACTTGCTAAATTTAAAAAGATTAAAGTCTTACGAGTCTTAAGTCTTAAAGATTATTGTCTTACCAATAATAAGGAGTTTAGAGAAGAAACTGGTCCCGGATAATCTTGAGACATTTTTTCCCTTTGATTGATAAAATCGTATTCTTAGCGTGACTGTTATTGTGACTACTGGTCAGTTATTGTGACTACTGGTCACCCAAACCAGAATTAAGAGATCATTACATTAGTTCAGTAATGACTAGAGATTAATTCGCTTGGCTTTTTGGAAACATACTGTCACTATTTTATTTATTAAACATATTTATTGACAAAAAAAAAATTAATTTAAAATTTAAAATTTAAATTTAGTTATATTATATTACATTATATTAAAATTAAAGTTATTCAGACTTTCCATATTTGGGCATTTTGGCGAAGGTACTGAAATAAAAATAGAGTACATTTTGCGTCGAATCGTTGAGGCAATTAACGCATGACCGAACTATTCACAAAGGACGCATGTCCGTGGTCATTCTGTGTATCCGGTACTGCGTGTTGAGTCGGGATACGGGGCCGTGTTTCCGTACGTACTTCCGTACGGCCGTACTTCCGAGAGTATCAAAAACTTGTGAGAGTTGATGTAAAAAAAATACGTGTTTTCTTGATCAATCAAGGGGGTCGGTACCATGTTTCTTTAGTTCATATCTATTTTAGTCCTAGAATTAACGTATCATAATTCGTTACTTTTCGTTCACCTCGTCCGATACTGATACCTTGGTTAATTGGCAGTACTCTAAAGGGGAGCTACTAAATTACTTCGCAGGCTTAATTTTTCAAAAGAGCCATTTTTGGTCTCTTTCCTTCAGATTCATTTTCGACCACCTTCGAAACCAGTCGACTCTGCAGCAGTAGGCTTTGACCAGTGCAAAATTTCCGATGAATAAAGTTTTGGAGTTTGAGATATTTTGGGAATAGTGCCGAGTTTATTTATTAACTTTGCTGGATTTTATTGCTAACACACTGCCAGCTTCAAAAGGAATTTATTTACGCCAGTGGTACTGTAAGGGCCAATAAAAAATACCTTCCAAATAATATAAAAACTGACAAAGAATTACAAACAAGGGCCCAATCTGACTGGAGAGTCAGTAAAGATCGACTTGCGTTTAGAAAATGGAGAGATGGGCAAATTAGTTCTTTTTCTTGGAAACCATCATGATCCTTCAAATTAAACAACTGCCACAGTTAAACAAAAATAGGAGTTTACACATTGTGTAAACCCACATGCTAAAATCCATCTATGAAATAGATCGCAAATCAAAAAATATAGTGGCATAGAATAATATGGTATTTTATAGATCTGTCAGTTTTAAACTCTTTCATTACATTCAAGTAGAAAGCACAATCAGCATTTCCAAATCTAATTCTTTGAGATGTCAGTGGCTTCAGGGTTAATATGTACTGCCATGGAGTCAGAAATAAAATTAGATCAAAGTTCTGCTCCCATAGTAATAAATCAGTTTAAACCTGTAGTACCGTATGAATTTCGGTTTAACCAGTTCTTACATGTGCCACAACATAGCATGCCAAGAAGATGCGCCCTTTGCAGCACAAGTAAATAACTACACAAAATAAAATGGATGAGTAGATAGGTTAGGAGTCTCAGATAGGTTTGTGCCTTTCTAAAAAAAAGAACTGTTTTATGTTATATCATTAAAAATAATGGTTTAGATTCCACATGTATTTCAAATAATACAGATTTTGAGTAGCTTCGATGTCTATAATTTACACCTACACTACTCTGAGACCGTGGTCTAAAAAATTATCAAAGCAACAATTATCACAAAATATTTTTTGTATTCATGTCTTCATTGTCTTCATTGTCTTCATTGTCTTCATTGTCTTCATGTTTACCTAAACTTTCTGGAAAAAAAAAATGTTGAGAAGAAATGTGATTGATTGGGATTCCGAGTGAATCAGCATCAAAGCATCTTAGATGCATTTTAGCATTAAACAATGTTAATTTTTTTATTAGGAACCTGCTGTAATTTTCGTTAAGATAAAACGAATTTGCGGTATTCCTAGATAAGTTGAAGGTGTTAAATCACTTATTTTTACCGTCTTAGTACCATCAGCATCATCAGGAGATGATTCAATCTAATTCTAAAACTAAGCTATGTTTTAATTATATAACAGCTATATTCAATGAAGCGTATATAAAGATTTTCAAGCGAAAAGTTAACGAAGCGTTACATTAATAATTCAAAATGTTGACTGAATGGTATATTCTTACATTTTACTATTTTGATGCTGTCATGTGCATCCAAAGCCCTATTATTGGGTTGATGCATAATTAAGTTCGCAGTTTATTTTTACTTTTAACTTGTTGGAATTTGCATTTTTTATTAATTTTTTTTTATAAACTTATCTTTCAGGTTTAGTATTGTTATAATGCGTGTTAAAAATCATGAACATTTACGCCATATTATGCTCTACCACTTCGAGAAAGGATGGAAAGCAACAGAGTCCGCGCGCGATATAAATTAACTGTTTGGTGAAAGAACAATTGGTGAGAGAATGGTCCAAAAATGGTTTAAACGTTTCAAGGATAGTGATACATCGCTTAAAGATGAAGAAGGAAGAGGTCGACCATCGGATTTCGACGATCAGGCACTTCTGGCAGCGGTGGAAGAGGACGAAAGCTTGACAACACGAATGCTGGCAAACGATTTCGATGTTAACCAGTCAACGATTGTCCGTCGTCTCAAAAAGCTCGGAAATGTGTGGAAACTGGCTGGATGGGTCCCTCACGAGCTCTCCGATGACAACAAAGCCGATCGCATTCGAATTTTTACCGATTTGCTGCAGCGAAACGAACAAACACCATTTCAGAAGAACCTCGTCACTGGAGACGAATCTTGGCTCCTCTTCAAAAACATCAAAAGAAAGAAGGTTTGCGTATCGCCATGTGTTTCGCCCAAAGGCATACCGAAAGATGTCCACTGTAAGAAGGCAATGTGGTGCGTTTGGTGGGACAGAAGCGGAATCATCCACTGGGAGATCATCTCAAATGGCATTTGCTATTGGTGGAACGAGAATGGTTAGTGGTTTTTTCAATTTTTTTCTCCAATTTTTTGTTTTTTGCAGATGAGCGTCAGCAGTGGCGAATTCCGGACAAAAATGGCAAGCGGCAGTTCAACATTAACAGCGACGTCTATCTGGCTTAACTTAACCGCCTTCACGCTGCAATCGAGGCGAAAAGTATGCGCAAAAAAAACCACATTGTGCCCAAAAAAAACCACGATAACGCCCGTCCTCATGTTGAGCGTCGTGTCGTCGAATCCATCGCCAATAAGGGATGGAATCTGCTCCCACATCCCCCATATTCACCGACTGAAGCACCTACGGACTACCACGTCAACAGGTCGTTGGAAAATTGGCAAAGGAACAAAGTCTACGACGATTTGGATGACTTGGTTGCCGATAATAAGGCGTAGATCGCCTCCAAGAATCGTGACTTCTTCGCCCGAGGAATCGACCAACTGCCAAGCAAATGGGAAGCAGTTCTTGAAGTCGATGGTGAATACGCTCCAGAATAATCATTTAAACATGTTTTGGTTAAATATTTTTACTGTTTTTGTTGAATAAAATTTGTTGAAAAAAAACGAACTTAATTATGCATCAACCTATTATTATTTATAATTTTAAAAAGTTACAAATGCATATTGGGCAAAATAAGATTTCTCATTTCTTTCATATCTACTATGGGCAATAAGTTATTTATATTTCGTTAAGGGGGAAAATACACACAAAATTTGTAAAAAAGTCTTTTTTTTTCATAAAATGTATAACATCTTAAAAACATACACCCATATATATATATATATATATATATATATATATATATATATATATATATATATATATATATATATATATATATATATAATTTTCAATATTTTATTTTTCAAATTGGCGTGACCGATAACTCAAAAAGTATTTTATCAATCGTGCTGAAAGTTTGTACACATCTTTTCAATGATATTGGTTTCTATATTTTTTTATTTTTTTTATATTCTGGTCTAAAACTCAAAGAATATGAAAATATCTGTTCTTATGTAAATAAAAAATTTCTGGGTAAAAACAAAAAACCGAACAGGGACAAATTTCTCAGTAATTCTTTTTTGTAATAAATTTGCCTAACGAATAAAATTTTACAAATATAAAAAAAGTTCTAAAATAAATATAAACTTTTGAACGTTAACGTTTCAGGAAGTATTCTCCTCCGTTTTCAAAGGAAGGAGAATACTTCCCGACACGTTAACGTTCAAAAGTTTAAATACAAACAAAAAATTTAGAACATTTGTGTATTTTTAAAATTGTGTTCGTTAGGCAAATTTATTACAAAAAAGAATCACTGAGAAATTTGTCTAAGTTTGGTTTTTTGTGTTTACCCAGTGATTCTTTATTTACATAAGACCAGATATTTTGATATTTTTTGAGTTTTAAATCGTGGCGAAAAACCCAAAACAAGACAAAAATATATGAATTCGCCACAATCATTCAGACATTATTGATATTACTTTCTATATGAACCTATTCGTTTTGAAAAATGTGATGAAACAATTATTATTTCGAAGCAAAAAATTTAAAAATTTGGTTCAAAATTCAAGTTTTTTTTATAAAATATTTCAACCCGTGATTTTTTTTCATTTTTTTCTTTAGGTTCTCTACAAAATCTACAAAATATAACATTAATCTATAAATATCTATAAATCTATAAATCTATAAATAATAAAATATAACATCCTTCCCGGAAGACTGGACTATAAATCGGCCATTTTGAAATAAAAAAAATTATAGTTAAAAATACAAATAAATCATATGTCAAGTTTCAAAAATATTGAGCAAGTTATTCTTTAAAAAAATAATCACAATCAATTAAAATTCACGCGTCTATATATATATATATATATATATATATATATATATATATATATATATATATATATATATATATATATATATAACCCCTTTATATAGATCTTTTAGTTTGTCCAACATGTCTTCGATCACAATTTCCATAACTAATTTTATGAATTCCGGAAAAATCGGTAACGCTTGGTTAACTTCACTGTATATGATATAAATAGATTATAGCTAAGTTTTAGAATTAGATTGAATTTCCTGATGATGCTAATATGGTTAACGAAACTAGTGGTGCCGAACAGCTAAAATCAAGTGATTTTGTGTTTAGTGGTAAATCTCTTTGAGTTTAGTAGAATAATAGTTATAATAAATTTGGAATATATCTCAAGATAATCTCGAAATCGTCCATTCTTATGGAACAAACTCTGCCTCGCCTTAGTGGGCGGGATCGTATATGCCGTCACGAATCTGCTTTAAAATTATAACAAAATTAGATTTCTTTATGTAATTTGTTGCCTTAATGACTGTATTTTATTATTATGGACCTTGGTACGGTAGCTATATGGCCCATCCTCTATAATACATTCAGATTACGTCGCTGATCTAAAATGGAACGTTGTTTATTTATTGAGATTCTTCTGATATATATTCTCGTATACATGTCGAGGTATTTGGTTTCGATTAACGAGCTGAAATTTTTTATTGCGGCTGTTTGAAAAATTAAAATTAATATTTATATGCAACCTGAACTTATATTAATTCATTTTGTTATGAAAAATATTATTGGTTTATTATTCACAATGATATGAGGGCTTACAAACATGTGTTCCTTATTGAGTTAGAGGAGAAAAATATTTCATTTTTTTAATGGGGATTTATTTTGAATAAACAAATAATTCGAAGACATTAGCTTTGTTCTAGCAACGATTTCAAACAGTTCCAAATTGTCCGGAGTTTGCGCAGACGAATGTACGAGTTCTAGCAAATTAAATTCGGGATTCCGACTACCAATCAGATGTTCTAGCGACAACAAAATCCAGTTTGCAAACTAGTTTCATACGGTTCAATTTAGTTTGTGACATGCTCAATAGTTGGAAATGTTCGTTGATTTGTTTTGACTTAGGATTGTTTGTTTATGTAGGAGCTAATTTCTTAATGTGTTTTATATTTTTATTGTTTTGCTAGTCGATAACATCGATAAACTGCAAACTTTGAGACTATTCAGTTTTTGTGTTTTAAAACATTTCCGCAGGGAATTCTAGGTGTGATTGGGGGCTATTGACGGCTCGCATATAAAAATTGATAAGCCTACTATCAATCCAGACTCATATTTAAACAGAAAATATTTTTACTCCCTCCAGGTGAGTTTAGTGAGGAAGATTTATAACTTTTATTAAATCTATTTCAAGAACTATTCATATTAATTTTTTGATTCCCTTCATACTTAATGTTTTAAGTTTGTTTTTTAATTATTTTCATATGCAAGCTGTGTGTGATCATAATTTGAGGATAAAAGATATTTTTATTTATAAATTATTACGTATAAATAAAATATTTTATTTTATCCTGGCTCTGTTCATGACAGCAATGTTTTTAGAAATTCACCTTTATGTGCAGAATTGGTGGATAGGTGTCACAATTTTTATTTACTTGGGGGATAGTAGGTATCCTTACATGAGGAGCTTAATAACTCCATTTAAGGATAGAGGAAACCTTTTAGCCATAGCAACAAAATTCAATTCAAATTTATCCACAACCCATTATATTATCCAACACTGTTTTGGCTTACTGAAATAGAAATGGCACCAGTTATACTACATTAACATAAAAAAAAAATGATGATATAGTGCATTTCATTTGGGACAACAGTGTACTGCACAATTTGAGATGAATTTCTCCTTGATGAAGTTCTACCAAACATAGAAAACCCTCTTATACTTATATTTAATAAGAAGGGCGAGGACAATCGAAATATCAATAGGGATGCTGCTGATCACAGATATTTCGTAGATAGCATTAATACTGTTATACTTTGGATAACGTAAGCTCAAAGAGGATTGACTTTTAGAAACAACACAGAAATTATAATTAAAAGTTCCTTTAGAAAACATCTAAACTCGAACATTATTTGAATTGTTTCACTTTCTTTTTATTTTCATGTTGACTGTGTACCTTATTGGATACCAAAGGCTTGCCAACAAATATTTTATATTAAGTAATGTAACCATATTAAATATTTTCAGATAAAAGAAAAAACATTTGATAACCTAGTTTGTAATCTATAACTGTTAAACCCAAAATAAACAAAACTCCATATAAATTAATAATTCCTTTTTACATACATCTAATATATAATACAAAACAGAAGCTAATAAAAACATGAAATTTACATAAGTGAATTGATATAAGAATTTGTATTTTTACTAATTTTTTCTAGTAACTGGTTTCTTCTTTCCAATAATAAATTTCTTCCTTTAAATTCTAACTTCTCTCTCTCAATCTGCAAAATTTGCTCTATTTTGTATTTTTCTAGCTTCAGTTTTTCTTCTTGATAGTGCTTCCTATCTAAACGCATTTGTTCAATAATTACATCACTGTTATACTTTGTAGACTGAATCGGTTTTCTTATTTTCCTCGATGTATTTGCAGGGGTTGTTGGTGTTTTTTCAATAAATATATTTGCATCTTTGATTTCCAAATCTGGTTCAACATTTTCAATTTCACTTGCAACTCCCAAACTTTTTTCATTAGATGATTTAGTTGTTATAATACTTGATGAGCTGAGTAAAATTTCTGGGTTTATGTTTTTTTTTGCTAAAAAAGACATTAATTTCTGCATCAAATAAAAATATTTCCTTTCTCTTCCAGTTTCCAGTTTGATATCTAAACAAAGGTTTTGATGTAGAAGACCCCTGCTGTAACGGCACACAAGAATACTGCTGTACTGGTATAGACACACTGCTTGTGTTGGATGGGGGCGAAATTATAACAAATTCTGAAATATCTACAAATATAAAATCGTATATTTAAAGAAAATTAAAGTAAATGTGTTACAAAAACTCATCGTTAACATCAACATTATCTATTTTAACCTATTTTATTATTTTTATGATAAAAAACTACTTTTATCGCTTTACTATTTTTAAATAAACATATATACAAACGTGACTTAACGACGCAGAAAAATGTCACTCAAAATAAGCGTTCTAGCGCATAAAAATCCCAAACCGTTGGCAACCAAGTTTAGGACGAAAATGCGCCGTTGATCAATCCATCCATCTGGTTTCAAACCGTCAGAAATTTGACGCTAGAATAAAGCTAAGTTTGTAACAAAAAATTGTTATTTTTTTCCTTTGTTTATAAATAGAGAAGTATACTTTACTTCGGAGAGCTTTAATCCGATTTTAACTTTTTGCTTCGACAAATAAACATACCTTCTTCAGTATTAAAGTGTGAAGTCCACTGTGACGCCACTGTAAAATATTCAGTCGATGGTTAAAAAAAAACGTTAAAATGAGTGAAATAAGTCATAGAATTAGTTTTTGGCAGGGAAACCTGAGTTTTGATGACATAGGAAAATCATTTCAGCAAAGAGGGGATGCCGTCCTTTTTAGAGTAGCTGTGGCTACAGATCTTAGAACAAGCATTACTACACTTTCTGGGATATTACGGGTATTCCACACTACCATTAACGGGAGAACTCTCTTCAAAAACTTTACTGATTTTCGATTCATCAAACCAACTGTTATCGGCGATGAGAAATGGGTTTATTTAACCAATCCTAATAACATAAAGAAGTGGGTTATATCCGAGTAACTAGCTTGTTAGTTGGTTCCTAATAGTAGGGCAATAAAATCTCAACTCACTCAGCTCAATTTGAGACAATACACTGTTCCACTCGACAAATATTTATCTTAGGTCAACCTAAGTAAATGTCAAGCAAATATGATGTGTGAGTAAGCCTATAGATTTTATATCTGACCTCAAAATTAACGGATTGGACTTTCATGTTCCTCCTCATCCAGCATACAGTCCCAACCTTACTCTGTTGGATTCCCACTTCTTCTAGTCTATGGCTTACTTTTTTTCGAGGAAAAAATGGGGGGTCGAATAAGAGGAAAAAACTGGTTGCGTCGAGTTTTTCGCCTTCAAAGACTTGAAAGTACCGAAGAGGAATAGAAGTACTGTTTCAAAGATGGGTTGAGGGCATCGGAAACATCTGTCTATATTTTAACGAATATATTTTAGGAAACTTCCAGAAATATATTTTTTAAACTATGAATAAATATGTACTTCAAAAACGAATATTTTTGTAATACTCACAAGTATATGAAAGCGTATAATTAAACAGTTCAGCTTGGAAGACGAATAGAGGGTTATCATTATCATTTTATTCATTCCATGGATGACTGTCAGCCGAGGATACTGGGTATTTAGAACAATATGTCATATATGTGTATGAAATATATGCATAAGAACGTTTGTGATCAAGTGGTATCCACTCCATGATTGTCTTAGTTCACCTGTCGTCACATGGACTGCCCACCACCATTTCAATTCCTTTTCAATTCCTCTTCCAATGATGTCACATACTTTCGTTTGTACTCTGATCCATGTGCAGGTTTTTCTCTTCCGCCTTCCCAAATGGAAATGTTTTACTTTCGGAAAGGTGCTTTTTTCTTTACCTTTCCCCTCTGCGCTACCTCCCGTATGTCATTAAAGACTGGTCGCACTGATCAAACACTTTTCTCTTCAGGCAAAAAAAGAAGGTACAGGTGAAATATGTTAAGGGGTTGTCTCTAAATGTTGAAAATTATAGGTCAGAGCAAATTATCTTTGATGTTATGACGGACGATAGACAGAATGTTCACACATAAACTGAAGAAAAATAGGCATCACTTTTCATTCGATGAAGGCGGATAAACAATGTCTAAATTATATATATATAAATATATAAAGTATATATACATATAACTTTTTAAAATTGATACTCAATGTACCAAAATTTGAATCCGAAGCGAGATAATATTAATTAAAGTGTACATAATTAACATGCCACGACATAATACATAATACATGGTCAGATATGTATAAAAGACATAATTTCGTGTATATCTTGAAAACTTCAATTACGAATTTTTTGAACTACCAATACGCTGTAACACAAAAAATTAGAGAACTTTTGGAATAAACAAGAGTTTTTTTATCGAATAGTTGACTTTTTTTTGTAACAATAAACGCGTATTTGAGGGATAGACGTCACAACTTGGCAACACTGTGTGTCGTTACGCTTTACACACCAACATCTGAATATTTAACCTTACCTTCTTGGTAATATGCATTTGGCCAGTCAGAACTTTAGTTACACAACATTCACACAAGAAATATCCAGTATTGAATTAAGACCTAAACGTTTCTCATTAATGTTATATTTGTAATGAAAGAACTTTCTTATATTAAAAACACTTTAAATTTTTTCTTAACTTATCTAGCTCCATAATCCATTGATTACTACACAGGTTAGGAGAGTTTTCAGTTTTTAATTTTTTTCGTATCATTCATTGCAGAAAAAAAAAATTGGGTTTATCAAGGACCTTTTGCTTTGTAAATTTTCTTTTATGCCCCAATTAATCATGATCAAATAAAGTTTCCAAATTATTTATAGTTTTATTATTTTCAAACAACAGTAATCCGGACAAGAGAGCGATATACACAAAACATAATATATGAGTCATTCCATACCAAATCGATCACTTTTGAACCCGATCCCTTTCGATTTGGATGACATTTTTTAATTTTTTTCTACCCCACTAAAAACGTTAATTGAAATACCATTTATGTCACATCAAAATACATAATAATCTAAATACAAAATAATTTTGTTATGTTGAACACAATTGTATTGTTCAAAAATTATTTAAAGACCAAAGAAAAATAAAATAAATTATTTGTTAAATTCTTATATAAAAATTTGATTGTTAATTCTATTAACCGTGAAATCCTAATCCTTAGGTTGGATTATAAATTAGGTATAAAATATCATAGTATCATTTACTTGGATTTATTTTAATATAAAAATAGTTTTTATAACAGAAAAAATAAACGATTTAGAAAAAAAATTTTTTTTACGAAAATAAAAAAATAGAAAGAATAGTCGGCTCGCTCTGGGATAGGCGGCATTTTCCGCAGAATAAATCGAAGTTTTTTCAGAAGAAAAACTATATATATATATATATATATATATATATATATATATATATATATATATATATATATATATATATATATATATATATATATATATATATATATATATATATATATATATATATATATATATATATATATATATATATATATATATATATATAGACCATAACGTGGTATATCAATTCTTCAAAATTCAAATTTATATATATATATATATATATATATATATATATATATATATATATATATATATATATATATATATATATATATATATATATATATATATATATATATATATATAGACCATAAGGTGGTATATCAATTCTTCTGTTGGAACCTTTTTTGTGAAATACTAAACTTGAAGAGATTTACCACTAAACACCAAATCATTTTTTTGAAC
Organism: Cosmopolites sordidus; assembly: GCA_031761425.1. Classification (NCBI taxonomy): domain Eukaryota; kingdom Metazoa; phylum Arthropoda; class Insecta; order Coleoptera; family Curculionidae; genus Cosmopolites; species Cosmopolites sordidus. The sequence goes on from JARFXV010002248.1 coordinate 58,382, forward strand.
TGCTCGACGCACGTTTCGCTAACCATGTTAGCATCATCAGGAGATGATTTAATCTAATTCTAAAACTAAGCTATGTTCTATTTATATGAAAACCATACCTAACGAAGCGTGTAAAAATCATGAACCGTGAAGTGTACTAAGCCTTACATTAATAATTGAAAAAGTTGATGAAAGGAACCGGTCCTTTATCTAGGTTCATGATTTTCTTACTTTTTTCTATTTGAATGCTTTCATATGCATCCAAAACCCCATTATTATTAACCCTTTTAATTAGCCTTAAATTACTAATATCTATACTGTGGTCATGTTCGATTGCACGTTGGGCAACACAAGATTTTTCATTTCTCCCATATCTAATGTGGCCAATATGTTCTTTATATCTTGTCAATATGGATTTTTTTTTTGTTGGCCCAATATACCTTCGATCACAGTCTTGACAGCTAATTTCGTAAATCCCCGACTTTTCATGTTGCTCTACTTTATCCTTTGGATTACCAATAACTTCTCTTAATTTATTATATGGTTTGTACACAACCTTAATGTCCACTTTTTTCAAAATTTTGTCTACTCCTCTTGTTAATTGGGTATCAAAGGGTATTACTATGAATTTCTTTGTGTTCTGATCCTTTTGAAAAGTCGAAGATTCTTTCAATAATTTTCTGAACTTATGTTTTCTAATTACTTTGTCTACAATGTTCTTATTATAACCATTCACTTCAGATACCGCCCTAATTAATTTTAATTCTTTGTTATAATTATCTTTATTTAAAGCAAAATTAATTAATCTATTTACCATGAAATTTAAACTAGCAATTTTATGGTAATTTTCATAAATAGAACATAGCTTAGTTTTAGAATTAGATTAAATCATCTCCTGATGATGCTAACATGGTTAGCGAAACGTGCGTCGAGCAGTTCAAAAAAAGCGTTTTGGTGTTTAGTGGTAGCGTTGACAGCGTTGCCACATTCATTTTCTTTAAAAGTGTGATTATATTAATGTTTGGCGGTATACCTTTAGCTCCGATTGCCACGAGTGAACTACCTTAAAATGAAAATGAATATAAAAATCGCTAGTTTGTGAGCATACTGAAATAAATAATCCTCATTTTTTATTATTAGGAACATAAATAACCGAAATATCGAAATAACAATGCTTTATGTATTTGAATATAGCTAAGAGATTAAGATTTGCATATATCGTGCGATTTCAGGAAAATAATTATAGAGTGAGGTAATTAATGAACACGAAGCTGGAAATCTAGAACAATTATAAGGTCGCCTGGTGTGAGGTACGAACAAAAGATATGGAAGGCGACCCCCATTGAATTGAGTCTGATTTAATTCCGACACACGGATCCGCCCACATCGGCTCTAAATACACAAAACGTGTAAACTGGGATCTGCACTAACGACGCACATAAATCGGTGCGGCAAATGAGTTTTGTGTTCGCCGCGGCTGTCACTTCCTCTGCGCTTTACGGCACTGAACGGAATGGTAGGCGAAATAACTAATTTAAATGTGATGCGCGGCCGAAGACGTCGCCGTAGTTTTTGCCGCGCTTCGTGAGAATCCCAGGAATTTGAACTCAGATAGAAATTGAACGACGCTCGTTCGTTTATTTATACGGTAGAGGTGATTTAAATGAGCTCTTCCTATATTTTTAGCAGCTTCTTTGCATGTCGGTTTACGTGCCGCTATGCGGGATTAGACAGAGACGCGGTTTTCCGCTTCAGCTTGAGTAGCCGCTAGTTAATAGGGTAGCAGATTTTTTGTCTGTCCATATTTCCTATAATCTTCGATAACTGAAACGTAATGAGTAGTTAATTAAATTTTAATAGCATCAACATTGATTTAAAGCAATTATTGCAATGGCAACTAATTATGAGTATTATTAACTAATTTTTTTTTAAACTGAAAGAGATTTACCGCTAAACACCAAATCACTTTTTTAAACTTTTGGATACGCGTTTTGCTAACGATGTTAGTACCTATTATCATTAGGAGATGATTCAGTCTTAAGGGTAATTTTAAATTGCAATAACTTTTGAACAGCTTAGTCAATCGATTTGAAGTTTTCATAGTGGCTTGAGGATTGAGCAAAATATATTGCGTCAAAATTTGTAAACGTTTTGCAGCATTTTGACATACCTTCTTAAACTTTAAATTATTTATCATTAATAATTATCAAAAATAAATAATATTTAGAGACTTTAATTAATATTTAAGTTCGAGGGTTGCTATTTATGTATCCGGAATTGGCAACAATGGTGTTGCTATATATCGCAAAGTTTGACAGTGTTGACTGTATTCGTACTTAGAAACGGACACGATTTGTGTTATTTAGTGAGTTGAAAATGTCATCTGTCACAGAATGGAATTATCTCGTGAGAATTTTTATGCAATTATTTACTACGACTTTCGACGTGGATTATCTCAACAACAGTCTATCGATCAACTCATTTCGACTTTTGGCGATGAAGCACCATCTAAAACTACTGTATATCACTGGTTTAGTGAATTCAATCGTAGCCGTCGTTCACTCACGGATGAATTAGAAGAAGGTCATTCAAAATCGATTGTTGTGTCAGAACACATCGATACTGTGCGCGAACAGATAAAGCAAGATCGTCATGTGAATACCGTGAGATTGAGGCATCCCTGGGCATTAGTATGACAAGCTTACACAAGATTTTATACTAACATTTAGCCGTGTAAAAGAACGTGATCGTTGGATTCCAATAATTTGACAATCGCTCAAAAAAGGTTTGTGTCGACTGGTGCAAAGAAAAGCTCAAAAATCCAATCGTGGTGCGTCAAAAGCTGTGTATAACATCTATACAGGTGACGAATCTTGGACGCATGCGTATGAGCTCGAAAGTAAACAGCAATCGACTGTATGGGTCTTTCAAAATGAGCCAAACTCAACAAAAGTTGGGTTTGGCACACAAGAAGCACTTTGAAGCAAATGGTCGCCTGTTTTCTTGAGATAAATGTGCATATCGCTACAGTGCCACTAGAGAATCGTAGAACGGTCAGTTTGGAATGGTACACAACCGTTTGTTTGCCAGAAATCTGGGAAGAAAAAAGCAACCAGCGACACAGGATCATTCTTCACCATGACAACGCGAGCTCTCACATATCGGATCGAACAACTCAATATTTGATCGTTCAAAACATCTAAATGACGGGTCATCCTCCGTACAGTCCTGATTTGGCACCCAATGATTTATTATTGTTCCCATCGTGAAGAATAAATTACGTGGTCAACGATTTTCGACGCAAGAAGAAGCGGTTGATGCGTTCAAAATGCATGTTTTGGAGATACCTCAATCGGAATGGAAAAAATTCAAAATCGAAATTGGTTCAAACGTATGCAAAAGTGTATCGATCATTGCTGAGAGTATTTTGAAAAACAATAAAACCATTTTCAATGATAAATATTTGTTTGTATTTATCCGGATACATAAATAGCAACCCTTGTGTTCGCAGTTCTGAAGATTTAAATCAAAAATATTTTTGCTGAAGAGTTAAAGCCAAGGGATATTCAGCACCAAAAATGAATTAAAAATTTTTCATATTGTTGTTTTTATTAATTTAATTCTAGATTATAGGTGAAATTTGCCCTTTATTATTTAATTATACATTATTTTCTAGTATTATCTTTATTAATTTTCCTTTTCTATTTTATGTATAGCAAAGATATTCACGAATTCAATCCTTTTGTCTCCGATTGTACCTCGGATACATTCTTAGAAAATTGATTTGATGTTTAGTGGTAAATATCTTTGAGTTTAGTGTTTCACACTCAAGGTTCCAATAGAAGAATTGATCTAATATTTTATTTAATAAAAAAATAGCGTTTAATATAAAGTATGAGATTACATTACAGAATCATAAAGAAAGCATTTTAGTTGTGAATTTATAGCATTTAAATAATTTAATTTTTTCTAAAAACGAGGGTAGTCCCAGAAGTAGCCAACCTAACAAAGAAAACACAATAAATTTGGGAAAAAATATCTTTGTTTCTCTATATAGTGTCCTTTCAGCTCCATACACTTTTTCAGCGATGTTCAATAGCTTCGATTCTTTTTCGAAATTTTCTTTTTCGCCAAATGTAGTTTTTTTGCAAAGTTTTTTGAAACTTGAGGTTCATTTCTTCGCCTATTGTGTTCGCTTACTGATTCTGAAATTCTTTTAATTATGTTCAGTTATGCCGAAGATCGGCTTAATATAAAACTACAAGTTCATAGTTTTGAACTAACTTATATCAAGGGGCAACACATTTTACTATTAGGTGTGATCTCAGGATGCTTGAGAGATATTGTATGGAGAAATAGTTACCTTAAGAGCGAAAGTAAAGTAAGAATATACAAAGCCGCGGTAAGACCACACCTTACACACAGTAAGACCACAACCGCACCTAATAAAGCGTGTAAAAATCATAAACTGAGAAGTTAACTTAAGCGTTACATTAATAATTTAAAAAGTTTACTGAACGAGATAGGTTCTTTATCCCGGTTTATGGTTTTCTTACATATTTCTAAAGGGTCTTTCAAATGTTTCTCTATACGTTCCTCTATTTCTTCATCTTGATCTTGCCCTGCCTCTTCTCCCCTTGCTTGCTTATGCTACTTTCCTGTTTTTTTTTTAAATTAGATACTCCTGTATTCTAAAAATATGTTCTAGCCATATCAGTATTTGGTATTTCACAATTCCTATGATGTCTTCCTAAATCCACTTTGATATTCTCCTATCCTATCTTCCAATATTCCTAATAGCTTGTTCTTGATACACATCGCAAGTAGCTTATATATTACATTCGATAGTGCTATACCTCCTATAACTGCTATATTTAATTTTATACCACTTCTTCGACAACCTTTCTTCTATACATATTTTTTCCATGGTGGCTTAATTTTTCTTCTCCATAGTTAATCATTTCAGCCGTTATCCCATCGTTGCCTGAACTTTTGTTATTCTTTAGAAGTTCGTCTTACATCATTCGTTTCCTATCGTTTACCATATCATCTGACTAATTACTTATTCCTTCCATAGTTTTAATTTCTCTACCAATTCTCCATTTTTATTTTTGTAAAATACCGAATTTGTTTCATATTTTTATAAATTGATTCATAAGGAGAATTTTGAGTAAAATAACAATTGAAAACTACAAATATATAACGTACTGTATTGCAGTTGTTTTTGTATTCCATTTTTTTTGGAACAGATTGTGTTATATAAAATATTTATTTTAATGCATTTTTCTACAGATATTTATCATTAATAAACAGTCATGACATCAAATATATATATATATATATATATATATATATATATATATATATATATATATATATATATATATCTATATATATATATATATATATATATATATATATATATATATATATATATATATATATATATATATATATTACCCCTATTTGAACTCGAACATCTTAAATAAGAGAACTGGCCATTTTCGATCGCCATGTCTAATTCAAAACGAAAATTTATTAAGCCTTTAACAAATTTATGGTTACAATAAAATACTAATAACACGTTACAGTAAGCTGCTGCTGGTATGACGGTATGCTGGTATTTACATTCATGTTTTTTGTAAATCAATGATGATTTACTCTTGGGATTTGTTTAGTGTAAATATTCCCAGAACATGTTTACAAGCACGTACGTCAAACTATCATGCATAAACATTAAATTCAACCTCCGATCTTTAGATAGTTAGAAAATTAGTAATAGTTTAACAGAACGGTGTTTTGAAATTGACGAATTTTCTTTAATTTGATATTTTTTGGGTAAATAGTATTAATGTGGTAAAAAATGAAGGCGTGATAAACTTTTTACCAGCGCTTTTCGATTGGAACAATATTTCAAGAAGAAAATTATATACAGGGCCCATCCACCCCTTCCACCCCTTTAACTTTTGAACTGAAAAACATAAAATAACGAAAGTTGGCATACATATATTGAAGAGTAAAAAAATGTTTTAGTTAATAAGCAGTGATATAATTGTTAAAAATGGCCTATGACGTGTATATCCATTCAAATGTTGGTTCTATTTTGACATCTGTCATTTGATTTTTGGAAAAATAGCTATGCTAATCTAAATTAAATTTGGATTAGCATGTCCTCAAACTTTTTAAACACTATCTCTCTGTAAAAGATAAATATTTTTTTTCGTCTCACAAAAACTCACCGTTTTTGTATATTCGAATTTATTTTGTATTTGCATTTAGAAATTTGCTTTAGTTTTAGCACGTTGTCTATGGAGTATCGGCAAAATCTGTGCAAAGGGTTTAAAGAATGCCTTAAAGCCGGCTCAAGGAAGATGATCTCTATCGGAGATTTGAATTTTGTGAAGTGATATCTGGAAGAATGCCCAAGAGCCTGAATATTCAGAAGCAATTTGTTTTAGCGATGAATCGTCCTTTATCTGAATGCCAATACATATAAGGACTGGAGTGACTCGAATCATTATTTCTATCGTGAGAACCGTACACAATTTCCGAGAAAAGGCAAAGTGTGGGCAGGAATCTTGAGGAGAAATCACAAAGGTGAAAAGAAAGGAATAAACAAAGCTAAGCAAGCTGAGAAATAGAAAGACAAACATGTTTGCATTAATGCGTGAGGATGGCACAGTGTGCGTAGAGTGTACGGAATGTTAAAGATATAATTAGAAGATTTTATGTAATGTTATATGAAGAACCAGTTAAAGACAGTAATGCCTATGGAAGAGCAAACTCCATATATCCTGTTGGATAAAGTGACAAATGCCATAGAAGGGATGAATAGTGGCTTGGAAGCGGCTGGAAAGGCTCCAGGAAAGGACTGTGTCAAAGCTTTCCTGACAAATGGATAGGCAGAAAAGGCGCTGTGATGACCAGCGAGATCTCCAGATATAACGCCACTGGATTTCTTTCTTTGGGATTATCTAAAGACTAGACCTAGAGAAAGAGTATACAAAACTTCACTGCAGGATATTCAGGACCTATAGAATTACACATACATGCAGGTTAATTAATAAGGTCATCTTTATAAAGGATATAAATACATTTTTTTTATTAATTAATAAGGATAGAATTCGAGAAGAGATTATATTATTGTTTAGCTAACAGTGGTTGATATTTTGAGTACTTAATAAAGTGCATTTTTAAATCGTGTTTTTAAAAGTGCATTTATATTATTAATTTATTTTTGGGTTTTAGTTAAAAAAAATTCATTCGTATGTAACGTTTTGACAACAAAACTTCTAATTTATTGCCATTGAGAACAAATCAACCAGATTTCCAGATTTCAGCTTTGTAGCAGTTTAATTAGGATTTTCATGACCTTTAAAATGATATGTTACAAGGAGGTGAAACATAAAATATAACGGACATTTGTTTTGAATTAGATATTTAAATTAACCTAGATATTTAAATTAACGTGTTTTTGGTCTAGAGCTAATTTTCGTTGCTAAAAAGAATAATGGGGGTGGTTACTTTTGAAATTACAGCACTGTATAAACAAAGAAAAAAGCCCAAATACTTTTTTTTCATTAAAATTCAATTCAATTCAATTTCTATAATAACTTTTATGATATAAATAGGTATTTACAAAATACTAACACGAAAGTCTAGAAATATACAAAGCATGTGCTTTTATATGTAATTATATGTAATTTCAAACTATCGAAAATATTAAATATTCCATGACGTCTTTCCTATTTCTAGTCATATTTCATATACTCTCATAGAAAAGCGAATGTTTTACTCCAAATACGGTCTGATTTATTTGCCACAAATAAAACTAATTTATCTTTGCTCGTTCATTCTTACTGAGAAGCACAAACACTCGACATCATCTTTTGCTTCTCAATAGCATCATGTGCTAAGCGTAACGCACTTAACGCTTTTTTAACAAACTTTGCCGTGAAGATACTGACTGAGTCGTAACTACTTAAAATAATTTATTCCTTAAAGAAATGGCATGAAACCGACGGTAGTAACGCACATGCTACTGGTTCAGTACTACATTCAGTCTTCAATTTCCTTTAAGGTAGTGCCTTAGGTGGTAACGACCATAAAATACAGATGTTTAGGTATTTTTTCCCTTTCTTACATATCCTTACAAGTCACATTTTTATTTGAAATACTATTAACATTCTATGTATTATTTATTTCAGCTTATAAGGACTAGTATTTTTCTTTTTTAATCTCTTATTAATTTCCATTCTTTTGAAATGAAAATTAGTAATTCATTATGTAAATTCGTATATATAGTCCATGTTCATCATTCGCGGAGTCTACGTTTCTATAGTGCCGCAAATTGCGAGTCAGTCAGTATTGAAGGAATATTTGCATGAGATTGAAACGGAAACCTCGTTTTTTTTTTATTAAAAATTTGTGTACTTCCAAGTAAAGGATTATTATCCATAAAAAAATAACATCGTTTTTGAGATAATTTAAGATTAAATAAAAAATTAATTTAATTCCAGTTTTGTTAATTTCTGATGCTCCTGTTGCTGTATCTATGCATAAATGCATCTATCATGTATCATGATGCATCTTCATGCATCTGTGAAGTGATCTGTTCCATTTTTGAATAAACTATATGGCCTGTATGTAATATATTTCGAACACCATTGACCTATAATTATTCAAATCTTTCTCTTTCAATATACGAATCAATTATTTTAATGTTAAGCGTATGTGTTTGGATTACGCAATGTGTGCAAGTGCATTACGCAATGAATGTAAAAAAAACAAAATATTTTTAAAATTCGTCTGTTTTGTCGTCTATGCAGCGCACATTGGTGGTATTCGTCTCAAAGGGCAGGTGCACCAGCAAATATTGAACTCAAATAAAGAAATTCGGAAATTTGGTCCGGAAATACCAAAAATATACCATAAAATATAATACCATAAAACATTTTTATGAAAATTTATATACTCCGCGAATATTGAGAGAGGTATTCAAAAGTTCTAACAGCGAATAATGAATCTACGAAGAGTGAAATCGCATTGAGCGTGGACTTTAAGTCAAATAAAAATCAGTTACACCCTCTTTAATACCCAATTAGACTTGGATACATTATGAAGTATGTCAGCAATTCAGTATCACTATTATTTTCTGATGACATATCGATGACGAAGTGGCTTGCCCATATAGTAAACTTTGGATCCAATGAAAATGTGTTTGATATTCAAATAAATTTAAACAAATATTTGAAAGAAAAAGTGTTAAGTCTACTCTATAATTCTATTAACAATTCTATAAATTTTTTTTATATTTCTTTAATATCACTTAATATTTTGTGAATCTGATAATTTCTTAAAATGACATAACATATCACAAAAAATAGTATATTTGTAGATTGTACATTTACACAAAATTACATATCATTAAATGATATAATATTATATAAAGTAGATATAAAGTTATCAACATCTCAGTTTGGTTTAGCAATAGTAGAAATATTCTTAGATATTTTCAATTTTTCACATAATGCAGCTGCACTATAAGACTTTTACTATTTTTCAAACATTTTTTAAATCAGTGGCTTCATGACTTCTGTATTTTGTAGTATAATCTTGTTGAATTCATATACTGTTCAAGTCTATCCAATCAAATCCAGTCTCGGCTGGACCAATTTATTATTATTACATACATATTATATACAAAAGAACTTTTTTTTGCAACAAGGTAGTATTAATACTGATATTTTATTTTTACTACATAATTATACGCAGATATAAAATGTTTATTATGAATTAAAACAGAAAAAATAAATATATAAGTAAAAAATACACATATTTACCTTAGAGTACATTGATGATCGGGCCAATACCTAAAAAAAAAATGTCTTGATTAAAACCATCATTCTCAAATAAAAGTATTACTATTAAATATTGTAGAATAGGTAAAATAATTTAAATCTGCTTTATTATGCTTTTTGCATATCTATATAAGAATATATACTCATTTAGCATGTAATAATTTCAAATGATGTTCGCTTCGTGCGAAGGTTCCAACTGACTTCACTCGAAGTGAACAACACCTGAAAATGCCAAATGAGATTTTGACGAAACGTCGTGACCTTTCACATAACGAACAGATCGATACCCCGAAATCATTTAGGAACATATATATAGAAGGACGGACCTCCCTTCCATTGGAGGGCACATGTTTCGTCTCTTGATGTTTAGACTCTTCAGGGCACCGATATGGAAGGGATGGGTGGGGCCCGTCCCAAGTCAAGTAACCAACAAAATGTTCATTTAGGTGGGGACGCAGGTTGTTGTGTGTTCCGTTCCACATTAGATTGTGGAATTCAGCAGTTGGGTATATATATATATATAATTTCCTATAATTAAATTCCCCACAATTAATTACATTTTTATATTTTTTATTTATATTAAATCGCTTTTACACCACATACAATATTTTAATTTTTTTCCACATTTCATTAGATGTTTTTTTAGAAAGCTTGAACATTTTCTAGATTATATTTTATGATGTGCAATGCCAATTTAATAAATGTCAATCAAATGACTCAAATTCCTCTTTAAAAAAAGCAGCTGTTAAATATGGACTAGATTAGTTGTTATCAAAATGTTAAAAGTTCTGTGTGTATCATTGTTATCTCTGTCTAAAATTATTTGTCAAATAATTATTGCATACAATATTTTCCAAAAATAGTCTCTTAAATGTCTTGTAATCTTTGTATCGCCCAATATTGAATATAGGCTTCCATCAAGTGTTTCCATGTATTACGATCTTTTGCCATTCTCCCCTGATCCACCTCTATTCATTTTTCCCAACCACAGCCTCCATTGAAAGATCTTAATCTGTAAATCAACTATCTGCTGTTCATGCTACATGGCTTGCATAACCCCACCTAAATGGTGTCGTTGTTTTCACGACATCGGCTACTTTAATTGATCCTATCATTGATCGCGTGATGGCTCTTTGGGTAACTTCTAACTTCGTAACTATCTGCCTTGTTAAGGTTCACGTCTGGGCACACATTAGAATGGGCCTCTGTACTGGTATATACGTTAAATCTTAAACGCTGCCGGATTCGTTTGTTCTTAAGAACATATGGAGACTTATAAAAACCGCCCATGATAGAGGCGTTCGTCTCTTAATTTCAAGGTCTTTATTTTCCTTACGTAGCGTTATCATTTCTCTTAAACATGACTTCTAAAATTGCATAAATATTCTTTTAGATAAAAGTAATTTAGCATATTAACAGGACAACTATTGTGATTTTACAACAATAGAAAAAATTGAATAGCGAGCAGTAATAAAATACTTGTTTGTCGAAAAGAAAACAAACGATGAGATTAAAACGGAGCTAAGCGTAGTTTATGGGGACTTGCACCTTTTTTATCAACCATAAAATATTAGACAGCTAAATTCAAAAGTGGCCGTACAAGCATTTTTGATAAATATCGTCCAGGTCATTCAAATGAGGTTATCACTTAAGAAATGATCTCTTGATAAATGATTGGAGAGTAAAAGTGCGTTAGATTGATGAGACAAAAAAAGTTTTTTCTTGTCAAGGCCAGGTACTTGTCATATAACCCTCGTATGTAATATTTAGATTACACATTGTCTCTTTTCACAAACTAATATAAGTTTCAACCAACAACATAACATCTAATTATTAGAATGTTTCGTCTTTTCTGATGTAAAGGAACTTAGTGGGTGCAAATGTTCAATATTTATTCTTAAACTAATTTGAAACTCATTTGAAAATTAACAAAACTCTATACAAGTAAACTGCGTAATTAATTAAATCTTTCAGACAGATGTGCATAAATGAATTTTGTAACTTAAGCACTCCACTTCCACTGAAAAACTGAAAAGAATATTGCGATAGTTAGTCAGTCTGGTGTTATATGCGATATTTAATGATTTGATCACCTCCTCAAAAGATTTTGCATGATGCTTCAACGTTGTATACGTGTCACTTTATTTTGAAAATGCTACTTCAGCGTTTGCTATGTAATATTTAGCTGTTATATCCAATAATAGAATATTATATGCCCAGATCGATTTAGAATGACCTGGACCGATTTAGCACATATAGAAGCGAATCATATTCCAGTATAAAATACACATTTATTCAATAAAGGAAATTTTTTGTATCATCGGTTATCTTTTGTTGTAATTAGTTAATAAAAGTTTTGAAAATAATACATTTCCAGAGGAATTGAAAAATAGCATTATTGTACCGATTCGATACCTAGTGTACTAAGTGATTTTAGACCAAGTGATTTTAGACTTTAGACCAAGTGACTTTAGATTGTTGTATGTGCATAGTTGGGAACTTATTTTGTAAGACAGCTATTCAATATGCATGCGTAGGTAGCATGAAAAACAATATTAACGGGGGAAAACTGTCTCTAGTGTGTTTAGTGTGTTAGCATTAGATAGTATTGATCGTGATATACTATGTAAAAAATTATTAAGTTATGGTGTAAGATCAAAACCCTTAAATCGTTTAAAGATTTACTTAACAGATACACCTCATAAAACGAGGGTTGAGGGAAAAGTGTTGGTAACGAAGGAAAGTGCTTGGTGAGTTCCTCGAGGTAGCTTTCTGGAACCATTGGGTGGGGCTTCCTCCCAGTCAAGTAATTAACGAATGTTTATTTTGGCGGAGGCGCAAGTTGTTGTGCGTTCCACATGAGATTGTGGAACCCAACGGTCGGGGGTGTATAACTCCTGACTACTGTCGTCTCATTGGACGCAATCCAAAGAAATCAAATAACTGCAATTATAAGCCATCCGACGAGAAGTCGGAGAAAGTGTGGATTGTTTGATTGTGGAGAGGGATTCCCTATTCTTGACGAGAGAGCATATATCAGAACCCTGATGAGTCTAACCACCAACAGACGAAACATGTGTCCTCCAATGTGAAGGGATGGGTGGGGTTTCCTCCCGGTCAAGCAACTAACGAATGTTCTTATATGTATATGTATATGTATATGTATATGTATATATAGTATATATATATATATATATATATATATATATATATATATATATATATATATATATATATATATATATATATATATATATATATATGCAGCTTGCTGCATATGCTAAATGAAGGGAATTTTATTTCACTTCATTTAATTTCATAAAGTCCCTAAAAGGCTACTCCAGTAAGTAAGTGAATAAAAAATGATTATTATGATGGGTCACTTGTGCTTTACCCTGTTTGATTCAGAAATAAAATTTTAATATGTAATACAAAAGTTTATATTGTATATAGCTGTGCACACATTGTTTGTTAGTGTCTTAATATTATTGGTCTTTCAATACCAATGAAGACATTTTTTATAATATCACGTATTATAAAATTATTCAATTCGTGTCTAATCAAAATGAAAAAGCTAACGGACATTCAATTTAAAACTTATTATATTTTATGGTACATGTATTTAGACCTAGTAATACCAAACGTGGCGTTAGAAAGATTACCTGAAAATATTAATGGATTTCCTTTCAGGTAATAGAACATGAATAGCTTCGTTTTCTACATAATTAATTAAGAATACATGGATGTTCTTTCAATTTTCTTCGTACATATACGATCATAATTAATATTTATAGCGTACTCGAGTAAGTCTAGTGCTTGTCAGAATTTTTATAATCTTCTCCTAGGAACAATCAATCAATTCTTAAGCGAACCAGCCAATGAGTTCCATTACATGCTAACTGAGGTTTAAGCGCACTAATCAAAATTAAGCCCGTATTAACGTTAACTTTATTATTGATGACGTGGGCTTACTAATAGAATACTCTGTATATTTTATTATACGTTATTTTGATGTGGTTAAAACTTTCAAAGTAGATTTAGCTCTCGTGCAGCTATATTTCCAATTTACTTCAATATTTTTCATTGATTCGTAGGTCAGTGTAGAAGGTTCTGCAAGAAAAAATTGTTTTTCAAAATACGATATTTGTGCATTAATTTACTTTAATTAAATATTAAACACTAATAAACACGTAATTTAATTTTAATGAATCAATTTAATTTTTTGTCTTTTCTAAAAAGTGAATTGTTTGAATTGATGTATGAGATGATGATGTTTTGATTGATGTATCATTGTCATGATATGGGAAAATGATTTTTTTTGCAAATAAAATCAGTATTCAGCATTGACAGTTCTCCGATTCTAGAGTCATAGCAATCATTGGATGTCCGTGCTTAAATTCTGCAAATTCTGAAAAATTGAATGAATTTGTTCGAATTGTTATCGAGCTCGATCATCCTTAATACTAAACAAGCAAGTTCGAATATGTTCATGCGATTGTTTTTTTAAGTTTGGTTTGAAGTAGTGAACTTCTTGAACTACTTGGTATTTCTTTACCATACTATGTCATTTGACAATGCTATTTATTATAGAAAATTGTTACACATGATGATAGTGATCAGCAAAAGTAATAAGTAAAACATCACTAATTGAGTAAAGTAAAGAGTAAAGTGTTTGGGTTAGAGGCGCATTAGCAACTAGGCTCTTTAGTGACTGGACCTACAGCTTAACGTGGGTTCCGAACCACGGTCATCAGCTTCCGACAAACCCAGGCCAGCACCCCCCTCGGGCTATAAACCCTTGGTTATGTGCCTACCCATAAGTCTATCAGGAAACCTACCGACTGGCGAGTGACCAACGTAGAACACTTCTCAGAAGGCATCCGGCCTTACCCAGCCTTTAACTGGCGTGACTGAGGGGTAATTCGTAGTCGGATTTTGCACTCTTGCCTATAAACAATCACAAACATTTAGGAAAGATAAACGGACAGAAGAAAGAAAAATAACCATCCGAGCGATGGAATCGAACCAGCTACCGCTCCAGCGCGGATTCGATAAAGCAGACGCTCTTACCGCCGCACCAACGCGACCGGCTCACTAACTGAGTTATTGGTATTTTTAATAAAGAACCTTTCCCATAGTAGAGTCTATTTTTAGAATAATTATTTGATGTGGCGACTACTTTTAGTTACCGCAGCCTCAATATCTGAATATCTGAAATGTCCTTATACAATTTTAAATTTCTGTCAAGTATAAAGATTCATTTTTTTACATTTAGTACATTTTCAATAATAAAATTGAGTTATAGTTGTGTTCTTATAAGAAGATGTATTGTTATATAGTTTTCCAATAAGAGAGTTAGAATTTTAACATTTAATAGCGGCAACATTTTTTTAAACATAAAAATCAGATATACACTGCTATGTTCAGTATGTTGTGTCGTTTCATATCACCTGCGTCTAACATTCGCGAATTAGGTCACAAAGAAGCTGGAAGGCCACCACCATTTTGAAGAAAAATAATCTTTTCAACGAAGTCAATTTCTGGTTTAATGGGCTTGTGAACAGTCATAATTTCATAATTTGGGCCGATGAAAATCCTAAGGTGATACTGAACACAGCAGTCATAGACTGTTGTGTTCAGTATATTGTGTTATTTCATATCATCTACGCCAAAAATTCGCAAATCAGGTTACAAAGAAAGTGGAAGGCCACCACTTTGGGAAGGCCAACAAAGTGTATTTCTGGTTTTTTAGGGGCTTATGATTTCAGTCATAATTTCATAATTTGGGCCGATGAAAATCCTCAAGTGATTCAGGAGTTACCTCTTCACCTTTAGAAAGTCACGTCTTCATGCGGTTTTTTATGCTGAAGGAATGGCAGGACCTTTTTGTTAAGGTGAATATGGAAATCATGATGCTGTTAATAGAGAACGCTATAGGAATATGCTAACCGAATATCTTCAGTCTGAACGAATAAGTGTAAATATAAAAAATGTTTTTTTCCAACAAGACGGTGTACATCTCACCATACAATCTATTTATTACAAGAAAAGTTTCCTAAAAACAAACGCGTTATTCCAAGAATGGCGATGTCAACTGGCCACCAAGATCATGCGATCTCACACCAATAGATTATTTCTCGTAGAGTTATCTTAAATCACTGGTTTGCAGAAATAAACCACGAACAATATTTGACTTTAACTGATACATTCAGGCCTCTATTGATATACAGATAATTATACCATATGTGAAAGAGTAATCGAAAATTGGGTCTCCAAAATTCATTACACAAGACGAAGCCATTATCTGTTCTTCAAGATAAAATAAATATTAGCGATTCATATTAGCGATTCAGTATACCTCGCCTAAGGTACTGGACGGGTCATGGGTGGTGGATAGTGAAAGTTCCATTAGATATTAATGGACAGCTGCGAATATCTCAAAATAAGCAGCCCCGAACCAAGGCAAAAAAAACAAATCCACTTAGCGTTTGACTTATATCAAGCAGTTGAGTGGTCAGCGTCTGTTCACCAGTGGTGCGGCTGATATTTTAATTCTGGAACTAACTCCTTCAGTCCTAACCTCTAAACCGTCATGGTTCAAACCTTTAATTCAAAGTACAAGATGAAGCGTTATAGTAATTACAAAATTACCCCAGGAGGTAGACAATCCTCTCCCAGCTTTGCTGGTAGAGTAGAAAACATCCGTGGTGGGATGAAGTTTGCGAGCAAGAAGTATTAAGCCGAAGTAAAGCATTCAAAGATTGGAACAGTCAAAAAACAGCAATAAACTATAACATCTTTCTGGACGTAAGAAAAGAAACAACGAAGCTAATTAGACAAACTAAAGAAAAATATGAAAACAATCAACTTAATGAAATAGAAAAAGATTTCCAAAAAAAAATAACACCCGAAACTTTTACAAAACATTTAAAACTAAATTAACAGGCTATCAACCGCAAAGTCTTTGCTTCCAAGAGGAAAACGGACAATTAACTCTAAATAACCAAGACAATTGCAAAGAACTTGCGAAACATTTTGAACAAATACTAAACTGTCCTGAGCCCTTAAACAAATTGCCAACACTAAACCCTAAACAAACAAATCCTGATTCATTACCACCGAATGAAGATGAAATAATTAGGCAAATCAAGCGGCTTAAAAATAACAAAGATTCTGGTGAAGATGGAATTACTGCTGAACTCCGCTGGTCCAGGTACAATGAAGGAAATAACCAAAATTCTACAAGAAGTTTGGTGAACCGAACGGATTCCGGAAGATTGGAAAGATACTCTAATCCATCCACTACACAAGAAAGAAGATGGAACGGATGTAAACAACTATAGAGGGATATCTCTCCCCCCAGTTTCCCCCAATGTCTACTAGACAGAGCACAGGGACAGTTAGAACCTAAAATTGGTGAATATTGAGCACGTTTTCGACCGGGCAGATCCTGCCCTGAACAGATCCAGAATCTAAAGTTGATCCTAAGATAGCAAAAACCGTACAATAAAAATCTCGTCTGTACATTTGTGGATTTCAAAAAAGCATATTATTCTATTGACTGCGAATCTTTATTCCGAATCTTGAAAGAATAAGGACTAGATCTGAAAACGCTGGCAATTATTAAAGCAACGTTAACTAATACAAGGTCAAAAGTTAAATTCATGGGTCACATCTCAGAGCCCACCGAAATTAAAACTGGAGTGAGACAAGGGGATGGACTCTCGCCACTCTTATTTAACTGTATTTTAGAAAAAGTAATTCAGGAAAAAATTGGCGTGAAAAAAAGTCGGAACTGAATATTGACCAGCCCATTAAACTGGGGAGAACCAACATGAAAATTGATTGTCTGGCGTTTGCTGATGATTTAGCAATTTTAGCTCAAGATGTATTAACGGCCCAGAAACAGATTAAAAACCTAAAAGAAACAGCAGAAAAGGTAGGACTCCAAATTTCCTTTGAAAAGACACAATACATGACCTGCAACAGACTAAGAACACCATTTCTAAAAACAAAATATGGAAACAGCAGACGAGTCTCTCAATTCAAATATTTGGGTGAAATAATCATGGAAAATGGGTTGGAAAAAGAGGCCAATAAGGGTAGATGTAAAAAAATGGAAACGGCATTGAAACTTACACAAAATATTTACAACAAAAAATACCTATCTAAAAACACAAAACTGAGACATTACAACACAGTTATTAAGCCAGAATGTCTATATGGAGCAGAAACGCTCATTTTGAATAGAAAGAGAGACATCGAGGACATTGAAAAGAAAGAAAGAAAAATCGTAAGAAAAATCTTAGGCCCCAAACAAATAAATAGCACAACATACCGACTTCGAGAAAACTAAGAAATCAAAAAATACACACACACATATATATATATATATATATATATATATATATATATATATATATATATATATATATATATATATATATATATATATATATATATATATATATAGCGATATGAGAAAAAGAAGACTTAAGTTTTACGGACACATAAAACGGATGAATCCGAGTAGGCTAACTAGACAAATAGTCGAATTTTTAGGAGTAGAGCTAAAGTAGAAATAATTAAATGGAATGCTGCAATTAAAGAGGACCTAAGATCAACAAATATTACACAAAGTGAAATTCAGGATAGAGGCTGTTTCAGACACAAGGTTGACGTTTGGAAGGTTGGCCAGAGAGAAAAATGTAGGAAGACTGGAATAACTTGGTCTGACGAAAGGAAAAAAGCTCATAGCGAAAGAATGAAATTAGTATGGGCGCAAAGGAAGGCTAACAACAACAAACGCCTCTAATTGTACTTCACGTGGTCCACCAGGGGCCATACGTGAATAATAATAATAATAAATATTAGGGAATTATCTCAATAAACAACATAGTGCCCCATTTTAAAATTCTGATACTCTTATTGGATAGCACTATATGCAATTTATTTAAAGAAATAAAATAAATTAGGCATTGATTGATAGCAGAAAATATTTTGAATACAAGAAATAAAACAATTTTGTTAATACTGTCACTTATACTAATAAAAATCTAATTTTCCAAGTGTGGTGATTGACAGGTGAATGGTACTAACAACTAAAATATCATCACTGGATTAAGGAAATATCAGCTATAAGGCGAATAAACTATCGATTTGATTAGTGAGTTTGGGAGCAGCGTAATTATTTACTTAAATGTTTTTGCCCTTATTTAACCGATTATTAATGCTGTCTACAGGGTGTGTAAAACTAATAGGTCGATTTTCATTCGTTCCGAAGTTACCAATCTATAAAATTATAGACAGTAAATATTCGGATTTAAATTCGTAAACCAAATAAAAACTTATCTTATTTCACGAATTTTGAATTAATGATATTTTCAAAATGTCTTCCTCTATGCTGAATACTAGGCTAATTGAAAAGTTCGCGGAGCGGAAGTGATAAAACAAGTATATAGTTGAAAAAATGACTTTATTCTTCCATATATTCTCCCTTAAACCGAATACATTGTTTCCAGAAGTTCTCCAATTCATTTATTCCATATCTGAAGTGATTTTCTGGAAGTTTTCCAAAGTACTCATCTGCGGCTGCTATAACTTCTTCATTTGATGAAATGATGAAAAAACGTTTGTCACGTAGGAATTTTTGAAGGTTTGGGAACAGTTGGAAGTCCGAGAGGGGTCAGATCAGATAAATATGGTGAATGCTTTCGAATGGTTCACTGCGGTGAACATTTCGTAGTATAACTCCTTAAATTTGGTCATTGCAAGTACACCTGTGTGAGCCGGTGCATTGTCTTGATAAAAAATTATTTTTTTCCTCGCAAAAACAAATCTTTTCTGGCGAATTTTTGCATTTAATTGATCCAAAATGTTTGCGTAATACTGTCCAGTTATTGTTTTACCGGTTTAAAGGTAATCAATTAACAAAATACCATTTGCGTCCCAAAAAAATGATGCCACAAACTTTTTAGTCGATTTTGACAACTTTGGGCTCAGTCCAAACTACAGTTTGTTGTCGCAGTTCAGAGTCATAATTTTAAACCCAAATCTTATCCATAGTTACAAAACGACATTAAAAATCTATTTTATTTTTTCGAAAAAGATGCAAATGTTGGTTAGAAAGTTTTACTCGAAGTTGTTTTTATCAAAATTTAACAAATGTGGCACCCATCTTGTACATACTTTCTCAAGCCCAATTCCTTTTTCAAAATACGAAACACCCCTTCAGTTGAGATGTCGTTGGCCTTAGCAATTTCACTCAAAGTTAATTGTCTGTCATCCATAATCAAATCATATATAGAATTATTTCTTCAGTAGTTGCACTTATTGGACGTCCAAAACGAGAATCATCATCCAGGCGTGTACGACCACGTTGAAACTCACCTGCCCACTCACAAACCACTGTTTTTGAAGGCTCACTGAATTCACTGAAATGAATTAGAAGAATCTGCTATTCTTCTAATTCATTTACCATTTCACTATGAATTTCCATTGCCTATGGAATTTTCAGTATGAATGAATTGACATGCCAACTTGAAATTTCACATATGTTCATATGAAGGAAGAAACTTCAAAATGTAGTTGATTATATAGTTCTTTTACTGCTCTATAGGTGGCGCTCCGCGAAATTTTCAATTAGCCTAGTGCAAGCATGGGCTTGTATGCCGATAGATGAAGTGATAGTTATTCTTTTACACTTGTCTTCTCGTAATTGTTGGACAGCTTGTTGAATACGCTCCAATAATTCCTACCAGTGTTTGAAACTTGTACGTATGCTAAATCTTTGATGTACTACCAGAAATAAAACTAGGGGATTTTGGTAACTATGGAATAGGACCTGACCAATTCCATTTAGGAAATATTTCAGTACACCATCCATTTGAAATCACATTCCCTTCTTATAATAATGGGAACATTCTTTAAAAGTGCTGGTAATCCATCAATAAGGAAGAACTAATAAAGAATTCTCTAGTAAAGAATGTAACGACCAAGTACCAAAAGTACGAAATACCAAATCACCGAACCCAGCCCAAATGTCAACGGAAAGTTTATGCCGAAAGCAAAACGTACGTGTTGCTTTTACATTTTTTAAATTTCATCTATGCGGGTTATTCTTACTATTGCAGTGGGATCCAGTTAGATTAAACGAGAATTAGCTAAACAATCATTTGTGGTACTTCAACTTACCTATTACTTCGAGGTGCATTGGCAGTTGATGTCTAGTACCAGCACCTGGCACTTGTTCATCTAAATCTCTTATAAAATTCACTCCTCTATCGAAAAGATAACCACGTGACCCGCATTCTCTAAACTGTCTCTGTACTTCCAGAAATATTTTCTAGTAGGATATTCGTCTATTTAATAAAAACCGATGTCGGAATTTCCAAACTGATTGACATGTATTCCCGTTGTGGCAGCCATAAATTAAATACATATCCACATGTACTTGAGAAAAAATCGATAAGGCATTTTAAATATACGTTTACACACAATAAGCCGCTAACCCGGTTGAAACAAAAATTAAAATGGATATTGATACTTGTAATTCTTCAAGAATTTTATCTGCTTGGCGTTTTTTCTAGCGAAGTTAAGGTAGGACGGCCATTTGATTCAAAATAAACAATTTCGAAATAAGATAAGTTTTTATATGGTTTATGAACTTAAATCTGGTTATTTTCTGTTTATAATCACATGAGCCTGAAACTTAGGAACGAATAAACAACAGTGGCGGCTCGTGGGTTTTTAAAGTGGGAGGGCGCAGAAGAAAATAGTGCTGCTGAAGATTTTTTTTTGCTTTCCCCTTCCTCATTTTTACTTTTCGTGAAACCCTATACAGGAGGTGTAGTGTTTAGAGTGTAATAGTTTAACATACGTTACATTTATAAAATGATTGTTTCCAATACAATGTGTAGACATTCCAGTGCTTTTTGTGTAATTTAAGATATATTTTTTGTGATCTATTTTCGTCTTGTTTATATCGATCTAGTGAAATTCAGTTTTTGTTACATTGGCTTCTTAAGGTATTATTTGAAAATAAACTATAATATTTTTCGTAATTTATTATTATGGTCAGAATTATTACAGTCAAAATGTCCACCATCCCATTCTTCCTGAAATAATCTTTGTCGGTTAGTAAAAATTGAAGAAAAAAATTTGGATTCCTTTTGTTCTAGCGAATAAATCATTCACAATATTTTTGCTTTTGTGAAAAATTAGTAGGTAAGAGTGGTAGTACCCTTTGTACATGATAAGGGAAGAGTAATTGCTCTTCTTAGCATTCTATGTACATGTTTAGTATCCTACATACAATGGAAAACTCCAACTACTCGCGCCACATTTCGAGAACTTCTCGTAATTGTTCTTCGACTTCAGAACCGATTTCTCGTTGCCGCTTACGTTCTTGAAATTTTGGGCGTGCTTTGACTTGGCTTTATCCAGGTTTTTAAGATAGCCCTGAGGCTCCTACTCATTTTGACTGAAGTTGATCCTTATCCTGAGGGGTTTTCTGTTGTTTCGGTGCCTTCTTGCAGGCACAGGAGGTACTGAATTAATCGGCTTATGCAAATAAATCTTAGTGGGTTTCAGGAGGCTAATTTGAATTTGTAGCCCGGATTTTGGTTGCAAATTAATAAAACGAACTTAAATTTACGTAGTGAAACACTGAAATATTTTTTGTCGCAATTTTGATATAACAATCCTCGTCGTAGCGATATTGCGACGTTATTCAGGGCTAATGTAGAGTATGATAGTAAACAAAAAAAAAAAATGTCTTAACCTCGTTAATTAGTTTATTTGTAGTTTACTCGTTAACTAATAACCAATTAGTATTTACAAAATCTGCCTTTTCACAAATTTATTTAAAATATTATTTCTTTTCAAAGCTTTTCGATTAGTGATTTAATTAATAACTTTGCAATTTTTTTCTCGAGAACCCTTGTTACAAGGATTTTTTTCTTTAAAATGGTGTGAAGTTAAATATACGAAAGTATTTTACAATGATCTTGAAAATAACATGGAACATTGTGGCATAAGAGATCTCTTAAAAATTACTTTACCACAATATACAACGACCTGTTATTACTTTCTGAAGTGTATTCTTTTTCAGTCTGAAGTGTATTCTTTTTCACAATAGTACCAAATATGAATTTATGGCATACATTTCAGATGTTATCAATGTGAAAGAAAAATGTGAAAAATGTTTCCAATTCTCATGGTCCTGGGCTTTCCCCTGCCACTCTGGTCCAATATACTTAACCATGTCATCAATCCATCGTGCTTTCGATCTTCTTCGCGGACGTTTGCGAACAAGCGGTATCCACTCCAGGATTGTCTTGGTCCATATGTCATCCCATCGCCTCGCTATATGGCCTGCCAATCTCCATTTCAATTGCTTTACTCTTCCAATGACGTCACAGACTTTCGTTTGTTTTCTGATTCATGCGCAGGATTTGCTGTCTCGTCTTGTAATGCCAAGCATACATCCTTCCATTCCCCTCTGTGGTACCCGAAGTTTTTGAATTGATTGCGATTTGAGTGTCCAGGTTTCATTTCCGGATGTCATAACGGGTAGAACGCACTGATCGAAGACTTTTCTTTTTAGGCAAAGTGAGAGTCTGCTCTTAAACACAAGTTGAGCCTGCCGAATGCCTGCCAGCTACATTTAACACACCGTTCCATTTCCCGGGCGGTATTCCCCTCCATTGAAATACTCTGCCCAAGATATATAAAGTTGTCCATAATCTCCAAATCCCTTCCGAAAACTGAAATTCTTCTGTCCTGAGCGAAGTTATTAAACATAACCTGACTCTCTTTCAGCTTTATTTTTAAGCCAAATGGTTCGCCAGCCCTTTGCAGTTCTTGTATGCGTGTTTGCAGCTCCTCTAGGTCTTGTGAACGGAGATCCATATCATCTGCAAATCTAAGATGGTTTATCTTTACACCATTCTGTACCCAATCAAGTTTACGGAATACTTCTCTAGGCCAGCCGAGAAAAGAATAGGCGATATTGCGTCACCCTGCCGTACACCTCGTTCTACATTAATTCCACTTCAAGATCATCAAGATGAATTGTGGCTATAGCTCCATCAAATATCGATCCTAATAGGTTTACATATGCTTTATCTACCCTTTGGCTAAGCAGTTTATCCATTATTGCATGCTTTGAGATGGAGTCAAATGATTTTTCATAGTCGATAAAACCAAGCACAGTGGCATGGTGTATTCGTTGTGCCTTTCTATGGCCTGCTGTACAACCTGAATGTGATCCATTGTACTGAATCCACTTCTGAATCCTGCTTGTTCTCTTGGTTATGCGTCATTAAGTTTGTTTTTGAATATTTTTTTAGATATTATCTTAGTGAAAACTTTGTACATTACTGATACGAGGCTTATTGGGCGGTAGTTCTTTAAACCTTCATGTGCTCCCTTTTTATATAAAAGGATCACATCTGCATTTTCTCATAAGTCAGGTACTTTATGTTCTTTGAGGCATTTTGAGTATAATTTTGTCAGTGTTTTATGTAACGTCCGACCACCAGGTTTTAGCATTTCGACAGTTACACTGTCCTTTCCTGAAGCCTTGCCTTTTATCTTCGATTCTATAGCATTTGTTACTTCCTCCACTAGGATATCTGGCATTTGTTCTTCCGTCGGTATTATTGTCTTTGATTGGTTTTGATCTTCATATAATTGGGAATAAAATTTTCTGACAACGTCTAACATTTGCGAACGCAATCTGCACACTGTGCCATCCTCACGCCTTAAGGCATACATTTTCGTTCTTTTGTTTCTCAGCCTTTGTTTAGCCTTGTTAATTCCTTTGTTTTCTTTCGAGGTTTTTTTGCGCTATCTGCATGTTAAATCGGCGCATGTCCTCCCTGATTCGTAAAATACTTCGTATATTTAACTTCACACCATTTTAAAGAAAAAAAATCCTTGTAACAAGGGTTCTCGAGAAAAAAATTGCAAAGTTATTAATTAAATCACTAATCGAAAAGCTTTGAAAAGAAATAATATTTTAAATAAATTTGTGAAAAGGCAGATTTTGTAAATACTAATTGGTTATTAGTTAACGAGTAAACTACAAATAAACTAATTAACGAGGTTAAG
>JARFXV010002249.1:0-66570 GCA_031761425.1 Cosmopolites sordidus
TATCCTTGAATATTTCTTTTTGATCTATATTTAGACTTGATGAAATGTCTCCATGTCTTATTATCTATTACGATGTATAGTAAAAAAATGATATTGCTATTCGATATTGCATTTTTGGAACATAGCTCTTAACCACAAGTTCGATAAATATTATTTAAATGACTTTAAAAAAACGCTACAGTTCAAAAATTTTGTCAAATAATTGAGCCAAATATTAAAAACAGTTAGTGAACGAAATGAAAAAAAGATCCTGTCAAAAAACACAGACAGCTCTAGTCAGTAAGAGAAAAAGTTTGGTATAAAAATGTATGAGTGCAAATAGAATAATGAAACTGATTTTTATAATATATTTATTCAATTGAAAGTACTATTCTACATTATCTCCTTCAGGGAGCTATCTAGTACTGAAAACGGTTTTTCAATTTTTCAAAGCAGCGCTTGAAATTTTAATTTTGGGAAACGTATGTCTGGCGAATAAAGCACTGCGATGTTGTTACTTACACAAAACTCGTTAATTAAAATCGCTGTATGGCAAGGCGCACTGTTGTGATGCAGCACCAGTTGTTCTTGATGTTTGGTCTTATACAAATGATCCTTTTTCGAAGAACGTGTCGGTAAAAATGTTCGTTTACTATTAAATATGCCTGGCTATAAAAAAAGCAAATCAACAAGTTTTTGATCTTTGATTTGTGCATTCTGGGTTTTTTTGTCGTGCTGAGGTTGAAGCGTGCAATTTCTGGCTCTGAAGTTTCGTTTCCGGGTCGTATTCAAAAATCCAAGACTTGGTTCAAATCCCGAAAAAAAATCCAAGACTCATCATTAATGACATTTTCTGGAAAATAAGGGTCATTTTCAATCCGCCACAAAAATTCAAGATTTGATCTTGCGCAAGGTTTTAATGCGCATAATATCCCGATTTGCTGCGCATAACATCCCAGATTCTGTAGACATTTTCATCACTTCTTGTATCATAAACCCTTATTATATAATGATTTATAAAAAATTGTATTATTATATTATTTCATTTCTCCGTTATTTTGATTAAAAGTTGCAGTTGCGGCATATCGAATAATATCTAAATAAGTTCATGACGAACAAGCTTTATTTAGCAAGCAAGATTATATGAAGAATGGCTTGGTTTGGGAGTAGAAATAATTGAAATATTTCACTTAAAAACTATTTTATGTTACTTTAAAAAAAACATAATACCTTAGTGATAGAGCACATGCCAGAAGCTGGTTCGGTGTGACCCATATTAGATTTTATTGATCCAATCAAAAGAGGATGTTTTCTTCCATCCAAAAAGACCTTTTCAATAGCAGATAATTCTTCTGGATCGCCCACTTTTGTTCCGGTTCCATGAACTTCCATGAAACTTAATTCGAACCGGTTAACTACGTCGCATTCATCGTAAAAATCTTTAAATAGTTTGGTTTGCATTTCTCCAGATGGATAATTAATCCCGGAATCTTTGTACCCGTCGCAATTTGTCTTGCTGTGGACCACGGTAGCATAAATCCTTTTAGCATCTTTTGATTTTTGTAGAATAACTGCACATATGGTTTCCGATCTGGCATATCCGTTTCCAGCATTATCAAATACCTTGCAAGATCCATCCATGCTGAGCACACCCAACAGAGAAAACTGGAGTGAGACGTTGGGATGTAAACATAGATTTACACCACCGACAATAGCTGCATCACATGTTCCTGCCCGAATAGCACTATAGGCATGATCCAGGGCATATATAGAACTACTACAGGCTGTATCACATATAATTGAGGGTCCTTTTAGTTTAAGGAAATAACTGATTCTGGTAGCAACTATAGATTGTTCAGCACTAAAAAAAAAATTGTATTGTTTTTGGTATAAATGGTGTTTTAGTAAGAGTTGAAATTCAGGATTAAATACGAAGTCATTATGGGTTCTATCCTGTTCAGCTATTTAAAATTAATATTTGATAGTGATCATCAAGATCACTTGAGGAATAAAAATTTAAAGAAGCTGCCTTATAAGTCATCAAGATTTCAAAAATGCGTCTTCGTTCTGAAAAAAAAACGTTTTTAAAATTGGCTTCTGCTATAACCATATTCTGCCACCTATAATTATATAGACGAGTATACTAAACATTTACGTTTATTTACAATATCATTAAAGGCATAGTAGGGCCTTGGCCTGATTGATAATTCTCTTCTATTCCAATCTATTTTCCCTTTTTTTTCTAGAGTCAATTTCTATTGCTTCTAAATTCTTGTTTGTCCATCTTCTTTCCATCTAATCCTTGGTTATTCTCTTCTTTACTTACCTCCTGAATTGCATTCAAATATTCTTTTTGGATGTTCTGTGTGACTGCATCCTTCGAACATGCCCCCACCATCTCAATTTTTGCGATTTAACGACTCCCAATATACCCGGTCCATTAAACACTTAATTTTTCGCCTAGTTTTTTTTGCTTAATTCTTCTTTCCCATACACCTCGACCTTTTTACATCCAAAAATGTTTTTCAATACTTTTGTACCCCTACATGATCAAAAGTCCTCTTCCGATTCTCCCATTATCCAAATTGCTCGCCAACGTTACTATTGGTTTTATAACGGTTTTATATATTTTTAACTTTAAATGTTTTGCTCTGTTATGAATTCCTATATTCAAGTCTTATATATGTTGTATAGCCCTGTATTCCTTATCCATCTACAATATATTCTTCGTTTTGGTCTGGTTAATTTGTAAACCAACTAGCTCTGCTCTTTGCAATCTTGTATATACTTCCGGTAATTCTGCTTTTCTTCTTCATAGGAAAGTATTGCAAAGGACGTAGGTTTGAGTAAGTTAAAGAAGAAAATTTAGATCAAATTAAAAATGATCCTAAAGGGCACGACGATATACTCAGCTTACCAGAAGTTATATATATATATATATAATAGATTACCTAAAAAACAATAAATGTCCGGGTAAAAACGGAATACCAACAGAGATGTTTAAATACGGAAATGAAAAATTGACCAGTTTTCCGTATAATCTCATTGAAAAAGTATGAATGAGCAAAGAATTCCAAAAAAATAGGGGGGGCAGTACTAGATCTATTTTATAAGAAGGATGACAAAATATAATGTGAAAGCTACAAGGGTATAGCATTGCTAAATGCGGCCTATAAATTCTAACAATATAAAGAAGAAGCGGGTAGGAGAGCTTCCTGAACGATATGTTCACGCTAAAGGAAATTTAGTCAGAAAGTTATGAATACAATAACACTGGTGATGTCTTTCATACAATTTAAAAAGACCCTCGATTTTATTCATCTTTGCCTTGGGAAAAAATGTTGCTTTCTTTCCAAGCCAAAGTGCCTTGTGACGAATCTAAACTTATTGATTAAAATTTTTGGCTTTCGCGTATGATATTGTGATTTTATCGAGAAGCAAAGAAGAATTATAAGGAGTATAACAAGAAAGCAAATAGAAGGACAACAACTCGGTTGACAAATTAACCATAACAAAACAAGTATATGCTATTGACGGATAATGAATATAGAGCGAATTGAACTTTGATGATAACAATAGAAACCGGTCAAACATATTCGAGGAGATAGAAAACTTCATTACAGGCAGATTTTAAAAAATTAAAAAGGTACTGAATTAGGATTCCGCAACTAAGATTATTTAGCTACTGAACCTACAGCTTGAAGTGTATTTCGTACCACGGTCATGTTAACCAAAGTTACTGATAATCCGGCCAGTACCCTCTCAGACTGTCAACTCTTGGTTTTGTGCTGACCATAAGTCTATCAGGAAGTCTACCGACAGGCGAATGTCCTACCCAGAATTTCTCTCTGAAGACATTCAGCTTTGCCTAGCCTCAAACTGGCGTGACTAAGGTGTAATTTCTTTTGAGATTTTACCCTCTTGCCTACAAACATTCACATATATTTAACAAAGTCGTTAACATCCACACATAGAACTGGAGTCAAACTCTCTACTGCCCTAAGTTGGGCCGTCGCCATGCCGTCCTGGCCGTCGGGTCACCGCACCAACGTGGTCGTTTTATTATGAAGAAACTGCAAGAAAGATTGATGGCAGAAAGTAGTAATATCTATTATTTATTATATATAGCACATTTTTGAGAAAAAGAGCCATATAGAGAACGCGTTAAAAAATTAATTCAAGAGGGTCCATATAAACGATTACCTAGGAATCCATTGTCAAAAATGGTTAATAAAGTCAGACATGTATTGAAATCTTGTAACAGCCTTATTTCTCCTTCTCTGAAAAGCAAACTGCATATTTTTAATCCAAAAGTGCCGAGATTGTATGCTTTACCAAAAATTCATAAAGCAGGAAAATCAATGAGACCAATTGCATCAGCCATTGATTCTTCAACATACAGCTTGGCAAAATGGTTAATAAAGGAATTTAAAAATCTTCCAAACCAACTACCGTCCTGTTCTATGATAAACTCAACAAAATTCATAGAAAAAGTCAAAAACAAACATCTACAGAAAGGTGAGGTCTTGGTTTCCTTTGACGTATCATCATTGTTTCCGAGTGTTCCCATTCCACATACCTTGAAATACCTAAGGAAATTACTCGAGTTAAACGGTTTTAATAGCACGATTGTTTCTGAGTACATCTCAGTACTTTGAGTACTCTCGCTAAAATTGTTTTCAGCTTAATAACAGGTTTTACGAACAACAAGAACGGCAATGGGTAATGGGGAACTGCAATGGGTAATTCTCTGTCAATGGGTGTTCTTAGCTAACTTATTCACGAGCAAATTTCAAACTGAGGCGAAGATGAATTCAATTACTTTCCGAAGGTATGGTTAAGATATGTCCATGACGTTTTTGCAATTTCCTGGTTTATCTCATGTATAGGGTTTCAATAGCACGAAAAGTAAAAAGGAAGCAGGCGAAAGCAAAAAAAAATTTTCAGCACCGCTATTTTGTTACAGGCCCTCCTACTTTAAAAACCCACGAACCGCCACTGGATCGAAGGTATATTGGGCAAACAAAAAGATCCATATTAACGGGATATGAAGAACACATCGCCCACATCAGATATGGAAGAAATGAAAAATCTAGTGTTGCACAACATGCAATCGAACATTACCACGATATAGATATTAGTAATTTAAGACTACTTAAAAGTATAAAAAATAATAGGGATTTGCATGCATATGCATATGAAACCAGTCAAATAGAAAAATGTAAGAAAACGACATAAAGGACCATTCAGTCAACTTTTTTAATTATTAATGTAAGGCTCAGTAAGCTTTACGATTCTTGATTTTTACACCTTTCATTAGGTAGGGTTATCAGATAAATAGAACATAGTTTGGTTTTAGAATTAGATTACAGTATCTCCTGATAGTGCTAACATGGTTAGGGAAACGTGCGTTGAGAAGTTTAAAAGAGTTATTTGGTATTTAGTGGTAAATCTCTTCGAGTTTAGCATTATATAGAGGTGTCATGTTTAACGAACTGGAAATATTGGGTGTCGTTAAAGTGCAAAGGTTGGATGAATGTTGAAAGGCCGCACTCAGACAGAATACACAAATGAGTATTTGAATGTAATTTAGGAGGGCAGAAAAGAAGGGGGTTAAGTGGAGAAGAATTTATAGGAAATGAAAATTAAAGACTTAGGGGAGACAACGGAGAATAGAATCGAATGGAGAGGAATTGTTAATCAAGACCAGGGCCAACTGTCTCATCCTTTCCTCTCTAACCCTCACCCCTCTCACTCTCTTACAACTTTAACTCCCTTCCCCTTCTCACTCCCTGCCCTCTCTCACCCTCTTTTCTCTTAAATTAATTCAAATTAGGGTGTTCTGCCTTGACGTATGTATGATTATTGTTTCGGCACACACTACCTCCTTCAAATACGAAAATAAAATATTGTATTGTTATTAGCATATCGTTTTTGAATATTGTGGAAATTTAAATATATTTAAGCAATTACTTACCCAGTCATAGCAAATGTGTCCGATTTTACTGAATCATGGAACCACCATTTCTCAGACTCACAAAAACAACCTCCAACAAATACCCCCGTTTTGGTTCCTTCTAAATCAGACGGATGAAGACCTGCATCAAAAATGGCTTGTACTACCGTTTCCAGAAACATTCGAGCTATTGGATCTAACGAATGTCCTTGACGATCGTGAATTCCTAATAATAAAAGCAACATTAGTAGTGTTGAAGTATATTATATATATTATGATAAAACTCACCAAAGAATCCAGCGTCGAACTTCTCGATATCATCTACCTTTCCAGTTCGATGAGGTATTTCTGGATGACCTGGCTGCCATCTTCGATTATCGTCAGTTATCATATCCCGTTTGTTGAACAAATTTTCTTGAAATATAGCAAGATTTTTCGAATTTGGGTATCGACCAGCTAGACCTTGAAACACATCGGGGTTATTTAAAAATGTTCAAAAATGAAGGGTATTAGGTACGTGGTTAGCTTAGTGCAAAATTGATTATATAGATCAATAGATCACAAGCGCCAAAGTAGTAATTCATCTGGAATTGAGGATTTCTCCTAGTTCACTGTTTCAACTCTTTGTGCCTAGTTTCTCTTTTCTTGTTTCTTTTCCTGTAATCAGTTTGCCATATCCTTCTTCTTTTTTCATTCTTATCAAGTGGCGAAACCAACCGGGTTGTCTTTCTCCATTTTTTTTAAAATGGGTTCGTTCTACTTTTTATCTTGTTCCAATTTCTGAAATTCATATTCGGCTAAGTCGTACTACTCTTTGGATTTTTCTTAGAAATTCCATTTCTATTGCTGTTATTTGAAATTTTAGTTTTTGACTGCATGGCTCGCTACCAAATATGGTTTTGTATAACAGCTTTGTTTGTAAGCTTTGTTTCAAAACATTAAATAATTGTTATCGTTATTCTGTTATTAATGTCGACCTCCAAGCCTCCACAACTTTCATGCATTGTAACTAGATATTTGATACTTTTCGTTCGTCTATGTTTAATTATATATCTGAATCTTCTTTTGTGACCGTCATGATCTATGATTTATGCAAATACATTTTTAGTCCGTATTTGGTTAGTACTTTTTTTCGATACTTTTATTGCTTTTTAAAGTTCATTTTTATTATGCGATACCAGTATAAAGTAACTTGCAGCAGTAGGCTTTTTACTGCGACTGACTCTAGGCGTCTGACTCCTACTCTGAAATCTTTAGTCATTGTGTCGGTAATTCTGAAGATTTCATCCGTCAGTGTGATGTGATGAAAAGCAACGGATTTAGTATGTCTCCCTGTTGTAGTCCTATATATGTCTGTATGTCTTCCTGTTATAGTGATGTAGTAATAGTAGTGTAAGTTTAGCATGTCCTTTAGATACTCCGAATTGATAATATCGATGTCCTTGATTTGCATTTTTTTGAAAATATTCTTTTTTGGGGTAAATGAAATGGGTAATGAAATGGGTAATGAAATGGGTGAGTGAGTCCGTGGAGAATATAAAAAATATTCAAAAACAAGGACAATTTTTCTCATATATATACATACATCTACAGTAAAACCTTAATGCTTGTCTGAAGACTGAAGAAGCATTGAGAATGCCAAGTGTGACCTTGGCGAACCGTCTGCACGTTCCCAACAAACGGGACACAAACGATCGGATGTACTCATGGACTAATAGTCTAGCGTATTCTTTCATCCGCAAAACAATACGAACATACGATATATATATATATATATATATATATATATATATATATATATATATATATATATATATATATATATATATATATATATATATAGATATATGTATATATATATATATATATATATATATATATATATATATATATATTTATATATTTATATTTTTTTATATATATATAAAATATATATATATATATATATATATATATATATATATATATATATATATATATATATATATATATATATATATAGATATATATATATATATATATATATATATATATATATATATATATATATATATATATATATATATATATATATATATATATATATATATGTGTGTGTTCGGAAAGACTTCCACGGTTGGTAATATTAGAATTACAAAGTTCTAGGGTAAAACCGCGTTTGAGATTTGTAAAATCTCGACATTTCGGCTTCCACTTTGTAACCATTATTAAGAGAATCTAGTTGATGTACTCCGAGGTCTTAATCTGCCTACTCCCCAGAGTTTACAACTAGAAAAGAATGTGGTCGGCGTGATTCCTGTATTAATAGGTAAGGTTGTGGGTGGAGCGCTCGGTTGACACACATGGTGTGTATGAGATTCCTTGTTCTGGCTGCTCCAATCATATATCGGTCAAACCAACAGACGTCCGAATATCGCATCTCTCCTCAACTCTAGCAGAACATCATATTTAAACGAGTCACAAAATAGATTTCAATAAGGCCAAAGTAATCGCACAATATATTCCTACAAACCCCGCATAATTCGTGAAGCAATTGAGATCGAAAAACGCCAAGAGTGCTTAAACAAGAGGGACGACGGTCTTAGAGTTAAAATAGTGCCAGGTTTACATAGATTCAGTTCTGGACATTTTAAACATTTATTTTAATAGAACAATTAATCGGTGTTTCTTAACGTGACGGGAATCGCTTAAAACGTGTTACGATGTGAAAAACTAGTGCTAGTAATTACAAGTTTTACATTAAATGAAAGTATTATGTAAGATTTTCTTTATTTTTGTAACAACATTTTTATGCTAACAGATTTATATTGAAATGTATGGAATAAAAGGGTACAAAAATACTACATTTTATTTTTGAAAAATACCAAATCAAACAAAAAACTGAATTCCGTTCGATCTGAAATTGAGTATCCGAAAAAACACGACGATGCGACATTGTTAATTTTTAAGAAAATATCTGACAGTTTTTCAGGGATATATGTTTTAAGGGAGCTTTTTCTTCAATAAGATGTGAAGGATTGTTGGTAAAATTTTCGAAAGTTATCCTTACACTCTGTGTATTAAAAATACATACCTGATATAACAACTTCTTCTCCTGGTATGGCAAGTGTTGATAGTTTGCCAAACCGTGTAGATGGATGGGTTTCACTTGGCATTTTTCTGTTTAAACTTAACTGTATATGTGAAATAAATAATCCAAGTTTTTATTCAATGCTTATATATCTCTCCAACAGATATCATTTAAATACAATATCTAATATTGAATTCATTGAGGTTATTAATTGCTTGATAACTGTATAATATTTTTAAAATCAATTAACATAATCTATTTTCAAGGAAAAATTATCCATTCAGTAAATATTCATAGAATTTTTATTCAGCCAGAATAATCAATTAATTGAATATTCTACTGGTATTGGTCTCTCATCTCATTTATAACAAAAAAAACATGTTAATCTCATTATTGCATAGAGATGTGGATTCATATCAATTAATAATTTTATAATTATATTTTTGAATCTCTGTAAATTTTTTGTGTATTTGACATTATGAATTTAGATTCATTTTTTATGTGCCGATCTAATTTCTTCTTTAATGGTAACATAGGAAAAGATAATATTAATTTCCCGAGTTTTTGTGGGGCATTGTTGTAGAACTTGAACTAGAACGAATTTATATTAAGATGAAGAATAAAAGGCACTCATCAATATACAATCGATAAACTATTGTTTTTGCACAAGATTTAGAGTAGATCAAAAAACAGTGGCATACCAGATTTTTTCTATATAAAATCGAACTAATTTTATAAAAAATACTTATATGGTTTTTAACATAATTTATTCAATTGCAATTTATATAAGTAAACTATAAAAATATAATAAAATATATGGCTAATAGTAATATAGGCGAAGCCAACTCATTAGAGCGTTTCACAAGCTAAGTATAAGTATTGTTAAAATTATAATTCATACAGGGTGTCCTGTATGTCATATAAGTCATACAGGGTGTCCCATAACTTATCCGCCATAGAGCAACATATAATAGTAAAGATCTAAATAATAGGATTGTTAATAGGAATCTGTTGGCAAATATTAGGTATTTAAAAATATGCAGGGCGTTGAAAGTGAAACTAAATTTTCGAAAAATTGAGATATTTTAAAAAAGGGTGACCGTTTCAATCACCACTTCAATCCATCTGAAACAGCATCACACACCCTCCTCCTAAATGTAACAACATTTAAATCAAATAAGGTCAATCAAGGTGAGGGCACCTTGCTCTAAGTAAGAAGAAGGTCCAAGATCTGCAGGAAGTATTACTAAGAAGAATATCCAAGATATTATGGTATGCATTATGTAGCAAGGACAAGGATGTAACACATGACCAATAGTTGGGGTAGTTTTATTGTTATGTCGATTTTGATTATAGAAGATGTTAAAATATCAAATTATTATGACCTTTAGAGTGGATAAACTTTGATACTGCTCCATAATTGGCATTAGGAGGTATGTAAATCGCAAAGACAGAAAACTGGTCTTCCCGGAAAGTGATTCTACAGTCAACAATATCAATTGATGGTACTAAGCGGCAAACCGCCGATACATCCAGCTCCACATATATTTACGCAAGCTCAACAATAGTTCACCACCTCTATCAGCACTGCTCGAAGATAACCCACACCAAAAAGCTCTGCATTGCAGCAAAGCTAGTTAGGTTTCCATAGAATTCAGTCGTTTTTGAATTCAATCCACGCACATTTTGATAAAAAATGCTTACGGTCCGTTCCAAAGGAGAATGTTATTCGCCAAATAAGTTCATGAGCACGAACGGTCCGGGAAACAACAACCGGTACTCCACTGCGATAAATCAGTCTTACGTTAGTTTCTCCCGAGTCCAAACAGTATTCTCGTAGATGTTGATGAGTTTTAGTCCTTCTTATGAATATTTCATGAAGAATTGGGGTAGTCGTCAATGATCTGAATTATGAAATATTTTCCCCACTAGTTCATGATCCTCATTGAACCTTGATTGGACGCTTTTTGATACCTGCGAATTTGCCAAGGCGATAAACTTTAAGATTTATTGCCTTGGCAATAAACTATCAGGACCAGTATCGCCAGTATCAGAACAGACTGTTTTCAAAATTTCAGTAACTAGACCTTATAAGCGTATGAAATGTCAAGTGAATTGGAGTCAGGTTGACCAAAGATAATAAAGTTACGAACATAGATTTCATTCAACCGTATATCCAAATTTAACTCACTGGAGAGTCTACTTTTGGAAGGATTAACTTCACTGCGTAAGTCCGCTATTTGCTTCAGAATAATTGTAATATTACCCAAAAAGCCCCTTAATACACTAAGCTCATCTATATATATATATATATATATATATATATATATATATATATATATATATATATATATATATATATATATATATATATATCGAACTTATTTTTTTGTAACTTTGAACTCCACTTTGTTTTTGTTGAAATAGTGAATGCTATTGTCATAACATTGATATATTCAAAACACTCAATTTTCTAAAAATGTGAACCAAACAGGCAAATTTAACAATAGGGTTATCATTTCTAAACAAATTTGCTTCTTCATTTTGAATTTGACACCCTTTAAATCACTTTTGCCCGAGATAGCCTGTGCACTTTACTTCAGTAGTATAGAAATAAGGTATAATTAGCTTCCATATCTTCGCAAACAACTTTTATTTAGTTTTAACATAGTTTAGTTTTTTTAAAGGACTTTTATTTAGTTTATAACTTTCCTAAAATTGTTGTTTTAGTATTCAATAAATTTGTCTATTTTTTGACAGATGAGCTGCTCTGTGAAGCATACAGTATATCCAGATACTTTCGGGTACTTTCTTTTTAATTAATGCTTGAAGACCATCAATCCATTTCAGTAAAATAATTTTTCCAAATAAATGTTGGAATGTATTTCAAATTTATAACAAAGTTAGAGTGAAGTAGGTGGAAAAAAATGTTTTAAAAATAGGTTATAGAATTTTTTGTTCTGTTATGAGAGTTTGTTTATATATATAATATATATAATTTATATATGTTATGTTATACCACCAATACATTACACCATCACTCTAATCATTAAATTGCCCCATTACATTATCCCACAAATTTTTCACGCCTCCTGCAGCACTAGTCAACTTGCGCCTTCCAGTTTGGAAATCGCCGATCTGGAGGAACTATTCGGCGATCGGGGATGTTGAATTCCTAGAAGAGTTTAAAGCGGGAGGTAATGTTAGGGAAGAAATCTAAGATCTGACAAGACCACCTCACTGTTGACCCATGTTTAATCAAAGAATGTAAAGAAATCATATTTAAAATATGTCATTTTATTGTAAGACAGTATTTATTAATAAATAAATTCAACTACATTATACAAGGTATCACAAAAGAAAGTTTCTTTTTGATATAGCGATATAAATAAAAGATAGACGTTCATCAAAAAAAAAATTATTAATTATTGACATAAACATTTTAGGAAATTACTTTTTAGAAATAATGTCATCCAAATGTAAACCTTCACGCTCACGACACTCATATAAGCGAAAAGCAAAATTTCTTAGGACGGCTAGGCACATAATCTCTGGAATGGCTGCCATTTCGGGTCGGATATTTTCTTTTAACTGCACCAAAGAACCCGGTTTATTGTTGTAAACTTTCAATTTTAGATAGCCGCACAAGAAAAAGTCTATAGAGCTAATATCAGGACTATGTGGAGGCCAATTTATGTTACCTCTTCTGGAGACGAATTTGTTTGGGAAAATTTCTCGAACTCGTGGTAGAGACGTGTTGGAAGTATGCGACGTTGCTCGGTCCCGCTGAAACCATGTTCTTTGATTATAACCAGCAAAGTTTTGGACCTCAGGTACCAAAAAAATTTTCAACATTTCTACATAACGCTTTGAAGTGACGGTAACTGCCCGTCCCTTGCCTTCTTCAAAAAAGTACGGGCCGATTATTCCTACAGTTGACATTGCAACACACAGGGTGACTTTAGGCGAATGTAGGCGTTCTTGATGCTCGTGTTTCGGGTTCGTTGCACTCCAGTAACGATAGTTCTGATTATTTACATGACCGTTGAGATGAAAATAAGCGTCACCCGAAAACAATATGTTGTTGAATGTTCAAAACGCTCAGTTACCGATTAACGAATTCAAGGCTCTTGCCGACATCTTGGGGCTTTAACTCATGCATCAGTTGAATTTTATATGGATGCTATTTTAAGTCCTTGCGCAGAATACTGTGCAATAATGATCGGGGCACATTTAAAGTATGCGCTCGCTTACGAACGGAAAGGTTCGGATTTTCACGAATTAAATTATGATTATTATTCATTTCCACATTTTCGTCACTTCGTGATGACCTTGGTCACCTGGACTTACGTTTATCCATAGTTGAACCAAACTATTTAAGCCATTCCCCAACTTGGCGCATCTGTCATGTTACGCAAACTGCGATGATTGCGGAACTCCTCTTCGCGAAAGTCGCTGCATCACTGCATCATAGCGACTAAATTCCTAATCGCGGGGCTATCGATTGACACGCGCCCCACGCCCCTCATAGCTGTTGCGTTTGTGCAATTAAATAGAAATTTTCTTATGGGACACCTTGTATTTACATAAATGCCAGCAACATCGTTGTAAAAGAATGCAAATTTTGTTATATTTGTATTTAACCTTTAATTTAAATTGCGTTTTTAACATTGTTCAATGCCTAACATAAAAAAATTACCATTTCATATTTTCGTCGTTAGCTAATGTGTATTCAAAATAGAAGGCGGAATTTTGAGTCTATTGCTTTTTTTAGAACAATAATGTGGCCTTTATTCAATCAGTTCCCCTTGCCCCTTACAGGTTAATTGAAAGTAATGTGTGTGATATCGAAAGATGATGGTTTGTGATAGTCGTCAGATTTGCCAAGTTATACTTTCTGAGGTAAAATAGGTGCAATATATCCATAAGTAATGTCGTTTTTTTAAATTGTTACCATCTACCAACGATAATTTTACTTCCTATATTCTGGTTAAATATATTGATAGTTTCGATTGATTGCGCAGTTGGCTCTTGGTTAAACATAGCAACAACGATAATGATTAAGACACCTGGTATTTATTTCACAATATATTCAGGATATTCTCTGACTTGTTTCGGTGTCGCGGCCATTCTCAAACAGAATGTATAAACTAATCTAAAACTTCAAAGTTCTGTCCAATGGTGTTCAGCTTTTTTTCTTAGACTGTCTCCTTAAATTTATGGCACTTTTAATAATTGAAGTATTTCCGAAGTCTAGCTGAGTGTTTGTCAGATTTTTATAGTCGTATATAGTTTCTTTAA
Organism: Cosmopolites sordidus; assembly: GCA_031761425.1. Taxonomy (NCBI): domain Eukaryota; kingdom Metazoa; phylum Arthropoda; class Insecta; order Coleoptera; family Curculionidae; genus Cosmopolites; species Cosmopolites sordidus. Next base: position 14,307 of record JARFXV010002249.1, read on the forward strand.
TTTCGGAAATGTCCAAGTAATTTAACAGCCTGGTTTTATTGTAACTATGGTAAAGGCAGCTATGCAGGCTGTTAAATTAATAACGATTAATCATTATTATTAAATATATTGATGTTTACTGTGCTTATTAATAAAATTTGAAAAAAAGTAAGTGAGTTTTAGAGATATTAAACAATTTATGCTTTATGGTTCCCGAAAACTTAGCAATGCCACTAACACTATAAATGCAATTAATGTTGGGTTTGATTAAATAGCAGAACATATCAGCATTGGTTTAGAAAATTTATAAACACCGATGCTAATCTTTTCAACGATATAAAATCTGGAAGATCTTTTGAGTTTGAGAAAGGTCTGCTGTTGGCTAAAAGTGAAGTAGATCCCAAACAAACCATCCAACAAAACTTAACCTGCCATTCGCAGAAAGTTGGGCTTGGTTATTCGACAACGTGGATTATTTAATTCCGAATTTGAATGGTCTTGATCTGGAGGAGATGTGATTTTAACAGGACAGCTCCACATGTTATGCAGCCAACGCAACAATCTTATTTATTAAGGGAACAATTTGGTGCGAAAATTATCTCGAAGAACCGGACCTGTTAATCGGCCACCAAAGAAATCTGATCTAACGCCTTTAGATTATTTTCTTTGGGGTTGTGTTAAATTGTTGGTCTATGCCGATAAACCAACAACTATTGACACCTTAGAATCCAACATATCTCGGACTATTATGGACATAAGACCCCAATTGCTTGAAAAAGTGGTCGGAAATTGGATTGACAGAATGCGCTTTGCCAGAAGTAGTCGCGGCGGACATTTGTCCGAAATTGTTTTCAAACATTAATGGTATTTATGGTTATTTCACATAAAATAAATAGTTTCAAGTTCGGACGCACTAAATAAATCACCATATGTTTATCTTGGGCGATACGTCGGCTCGTCTGTATGTGTATACATTCCAACTTTAAATATTTATTCTGTTACATTTACGTTTCTAATTTTCTAGATAGTGTTCGACATACACTTTTAACACACATTTGTTAGTCACAGTACAGTATCATTTGTGAAAAGCAACATCATGGTCTATGTCCTTGTTACTAATACTATCGTTTCGATACAGCTTCTTCGATTTTGATTTTACTCTGGTTTTATCTATAAAGTTCATGAATCATTTGGATTAATTAATTAAGCCGACGATTAATTAAGCCGATGAAAAGTAAATATAAGGACTTGTTTAAGACAGAACAAGTTTACTATGCATGATCCTCCTGCACGAAAACCGCTTTATTCTCCAGTTTCAAGTATTGAGTATTCTTTATTAACTACCAAACCAAACGAGGTTGGTACTATAATTCTCCATTAGTTATTTTTCTCCACTCGTTTTTTCATTTTTCAGGTTTATAATTGTTTTTTCGTGTGAAAAAGATACATCTTTTGATGAGTTGTCTTTTTATTCTAATGTTTACTGTTTCTTCTAAAAATTTTGTTCAGTTTTCCTATCGCAAGATCCAACATACTTAAGAATCATTGTACGTGTATAGTATGTGTACACTATTGAGTCATGAAAAGGGCTTTCACTCTCTTGGAAAATATTTTTTCATGATATATAAGTAGGTTATCCATTCTCATGTTTGCGAGTAGTTTATTCTTAGAATAAAAATAGGGGAAAGTCCTCCAATGCCTTACTAGTACAGTATCTTAAGGTTTATTTTGAATAAAATAAAAATCCCTTAGGCTACATGTCTAATAACTGCTGATATGTGTGAAACTCTTATATAAAAAATATAAAATATCGATATATTCAGGTTCATTATCGATATATACTTTCGGTCGAGCGGCTGTAGCTTTGAATCATATTGGCATGTTCTGGGGTTGATGAAGCTGAGAGACGATGAGTATAGTCCGAAACAATATATATCATATAGTCCGAAACAATATGAGTATGATTTTTTTTCTGGCAAATTCAATAAAATCCCAGTCTTTATGACTGGCATGTTCACCAAGAATCAATAGAACTAGTTCCTCTTCTGCAGGATTCGAATATTTCGTGAAGTGGCGTATCTATTTCAAAAATAATTCGGCATTCATCCAGCCATTTGGCTGCGCTTCATATATACTCTCATTAGAGTCATTAATCATAAATCTTTGATTCATTCTGGGCCTTGGAAACGCGAAGAACGGTGATACAAACTGACTAACAGCACTAATTGCAAAAGGCACAATCGCGTTTTTTCCACGCTCTGCAGATATGAGTTTTCCAAATGTAACAGTAACCAATGTAACAGTGCCAGTTGCAGGAAATGTAACAGTGCCAGTTGCACTGACACTTCCGCCAACTTTTTGAATTTCAGTCTTCATATAGTCGACTGCAAATTGAAGTATTGTTTTCTCGGTGAGAAGCACTGAATTTGTAGCGGTAACACTGGCTAGAGCATCTCTATGATATTCCAAACATTCGGCATGGCAGCGCACTAAATCATCATATGTATAGCACGCCTCTTTTACCTGCTTTAGGTAATTGTTTCTGTAGTTTTTGCTCATAGCGAACGGCAATAATACACAATTTCACAAAAACGACACTAAACGTTTAGCAAACGTTTATTTGCACTTAACCTCACTTTTCGGGAGCTAGAGAACACGTGTGTACTCTCCAACGTCTCGATGTGTAGTATTGTAAAAACGACGTTTCTCCATTGAGGCAATAACCAGGTTTGATGCTCTCTGGCCAATTCAAAACGTCTTTGCCTTTGCTGATGAACAGGTCAACTCTAATTGGGCGTCTGCGATGCAGTCCAACGTTGAAAAGCCTCCTAAAAACCGTACGACTTGATACAGCATGATTGTACGGCCGTTGGAACTGAAATTCTATCGCGCCAATCGGTACTGAGCGGTTTCTTCGTGCATAATGAGCAAGATAACGATCTTGTCGTTCAATTGAAAGCCTTCTTCGGCGATTCTGGATAGTGAGGCAACATCACCAGTTTCTTCGAATCTTCAAATTGTTCTCCTAACAGTACTCCGATTATTCGGAGTAGAGTATTTAAACGGGTAGCATTTTGATGTCGCGAGAAACCTTCTTTGTACAAGGCAATAATTCGGGCCCTATTAAACGTAAAAATTTCAGCCCCAGGCATTTTTATTGCTATAGTGTATGATTAACACAAATAAACTGATATAACAAAACATCGTATAAATACATTGCTGCTAAATGTTAATAAAGCCAATATAAGATATGTTTGGTCCGTTTATGTTTATTAATTTTTCTGATAAATAAATTCCCTATCTCTTATTATGCATAGACGCCATATTGAGATTTACTTATTTTTTAGATAAATAACGGGGGTGCAATACTTTTGCCGATGAGTTTACTTATTAGTGATATATTTGCGAATATTGTCGCTCTTTATAAACGCGTTTTGGATCAGTCGTTAACATTCTAGACACCTAATAATCACTCTCAACAGAACTTCAAATACAATTGATCTTGAAAGATACAAAACGGACATATTTGTTGGTCAATGACTAGTATGTTAGGGATATTAATTCGTGAATACCTCTTATATTTTCAGTACTATTGTAATTATTTTTATACGTAAAAGTTAAATGAAAAGTGATTTTTATACATTTATATACATTTTTTCAAATAATTTGATCTTGGCTTTTTCAATAAAATTTAATAAGATTGGAAGGGGAAATGGTGGGAAAAAAAATAAATTGAGAAGGAAAATATTTCTAGATATATTTTTTCTTAATATAATCACACAATTTTCTATTTTTCTTTCCATAAGCTTTTGTTAATTTCCCCTGCTAAATTGGTATTTTCCAACATAGACACGTGATTTCCACTAAACTCCTTGACGATTATAGATTGTTCACTAAATTTACCTAATCCGTAGTCAGCATCAATCATATTGATAGCTTTTTGTTTAGCTTTGAAAAGCAGTAGCTTCGATTTGAGCTTAAAATCCGGCTTCCAGGCTACCACCGCCTTCAGTCTCTTGTATATGCCAGTCGTCAGGCCCTTAGCATTAATGATGTTGATTTCGTTTTTAGATTTTAATATTTGTTCAGCAATATCCAGGCGTTCTTCAAAATTACTGGCTTTTGTTAGTTTATCCTAAAATAAAGAAAATATAAATATCTGACAATTATTTAAAAGATCGTTCTTAATTGGCATATAAGTTCATTTGGTTTTTTTTTAAGTGTAAGGAAATCTATTTAATATATAGAATATATATTAATCATTATTTCAATATACAGGGTGTAAGGAAAAGTACTTTCATAAATTGAATCAACAATTTACATTATTTTGCACAAAAAGTTTCCTTAAAAGTTGTATCTAAAATACAACCATTTCGACATAAAACGGGTCGCATCTTTGCATCGTACAGATTTAATCGATCGGAATTTAGTTTTTTATTAATTCAATACGTTCCAGCATAAATTTGGTTTATTTTATTACAAAAAAAGAAAAACGTACACATTATTGTCGTTTATTGTCATAGTTGAAATTACTAGTACTAATTTGTCACACTAGAACAAGTTTTAAACATTTCACGTCACATTAAGAAACACACGATTAATTATTTTATTAAACTAAATGTTCAGAATCTCCACCATTTGACATTGACATTTGGCCGGCAGCAGCGAAAATACCTTTGTTGAAAATATTTTTTTCGCTTTTTTCAGATTGGTAAACCAGACTTTTTATATGACCCCAAAAGAAGAAATCTAAGGATTAAGATCAGGAGATCTGACAGGTCAATGAATGAGCCAATTTCTTCCCATCCACCTGTTCAAAATTATTATTTAAGTGCTCCACAACCAGACAGCTTAAGTGTGTTCGTGAGCCATCATGCAAATACTATATAGTCAAGCTCAACTGAGGGGCGCATTTTGTAAAAAGTTGGCAACTTATTTCTTCTAAAATCTAAATATTTCAACTCATTCAATCTTGGGATAAAAACAAATGGCCCTATAAGCTGATCTCCCACTATTCTAGCCAAAGGATTAATAGGGGTTTTCATCTGCTCCCAGCTGTGGGCATTATGAAAATTTCAATTCCTATATCTCACGAAAGAAGCTTCGTTGGTTGATAAAATATTGAACAAAAAATGTAGATTCTTTTGGTTTAAGCCAATAAACCGTTCACAATATTTCTACCTGCTTGCAAAATAGCCGATAATAGATTGTACATGATAAGGGTAGAGTAATTGTTATTTCAGCGTTCTACGTACAACCCAATGGGAATCTTTAACTTGCCGCGCAACAAATTGAGCACTTCCGGTAGAATTCTCTTCAACAAGATGAAAAATTTGTTCTTCGACTCTGGAACCGATTTCTCGCTACCGCCCATATTCTAGAAATTTTGGAACCCCACTATGCGAATTAAAAAATCTTTCAGAAACGTAGACAAATGCTTGCCGATCTGGAAGAGGCCTTTGGAGTATAATTGCATGTTAATACGCCTAGTTTCTAACGGAATTTTGGTGAGCTTCTTTGTAAATAAGCAGTATTTTATATAGCATATTTGGTAAATATTAATTGATTATTACTTAATGAATAAACTACAAATAAATTTTGAATAAACTACCAATAAATTGCAAATAAACTATAAATAAATTACAAATACACTACAAATAAACTAATAAACCTTGTAAAAATAATTTTAACAAAATTAGGAATCACACTATACATCAGCCAAAATCGATGTGACGTCTCAAATCAACTGCAAATAGACTTTTTTAACATTTAAATTTTATTAAAACAAAAATATATTCTGTACGCGAATACAATCATGACATGCTTCTTACTTATGGAGAAGCTCGTATTGAGACGAACGTATAAAAACGGCATCGAAAACGGTATCAGGCTTGCATAGACTCAAATAGTGGACATTTTGAACACTTAATTTAATAAAACAATTAATCCTGTAATAGTATTTTAAATTATACACATAGCTTTTTAATGTTTCAAACGTTTATTATAGAATTTGCTCTACATATGTACCTTTTCTCACCTTTTTAGGGTTTTCTCAAAAGTAGTTTCAACTAATACTAATTGTATTTCCAAGTATATAGGAAAATTTTTATTTCTTGGTTTTTTTTTAACTGGTCATTTAGCTGGTCATTCGTTGTTATTATATGACTATTTCTTAAGGAATTTTTTATTTCCAATATATTTCCAGTAGGTCTAATTTTTTTCTTTTCTTTTCTGAGTGTATTAAATTATTACACTCATTGTTTACATCTATAAAATAATTGTTTTCAATATAATGTGTAGACAGTTCTTTTATTCTACAACCTATATTTCTACCATTTTGACCGATATATACAGCTTCACTATTCTTACAGTTATTTTTATATACTCCTGATTTATCGAAAGTATCCGTTTTATCCTTATTATTAACTAACATACTACCTACATTAAGATTTTATTACATAAATAGTCTTACAACCTAGTTTATTTAATCTTTTACACATTATATTACTAAATTTAAAAGTGTAGTTCATAAATTTAAACGATTTGTCTTTTTGTTTTTTAATGTTATAGAATTCTTGTAAATTTAACTTTCTTTGTTTATTTGTTAACAAATTAATTAATGTCATGTCAATCTTTGCTACCATTGCTTTTTGCTATCTGTTAAATGGCATAGAGCTCTAATATAGAGAATTAAAATTATTTTTGTTTAGTGGAAAACTTACTAACCCTGTATTAGATCACGAAAAGGAGATAGTTTGACTTGCCAAGATTGTTTAGCATTAAAGTGTATAACCGTGTCTGTTGTAGTCCGTTTTCTGTAAATGTCAAATTGTAATTTAATAGATATTTTCTTTATCTTTATATCTACGAAGTTAATTTCATCATTAATTCCAATTTCTATAGTGAATTGCATATTTTTGTTTATGAATTCAAAATGCCTAAAAACATGTGTAAATTTCTTTCCATACCATTCCAAATGCAAAAAAGCATCGTTCACGGTATCTGTGACGACGATGTTCACGGTAGTGTGATATATTGTTGATTAATGGATTTTTAGAGTTAAAAATAATATTTTCGACATCAACCATAAAAATTTCAGATTTTGAAAATTTCAAGACAATGGTGAGATAGGTGATCCCATTGGAAGACCGTGTTTTTGTTGATAAATTTCATTATTATATTGAAAATAATTTTGTTCTAGGCAAACTAGGATTGTTGTTTTTAGTTCAATTTTTAAGTTGTCTTCTATGTCTACATTTCTATATGTCTTTTAAAAAATAAAAATATTGGAAATAAAAAAATCCTTAAGAAATAGTCATGTAATAACCACGAATGACCAACTAAATTTCCATAACACCCCGTTACTAGATAAGATCATATTATAATTGAATAGCCCGGTTTTTACCAGCCGATATTTAGAATAATTGAATATGCAATTTCGAAAAGGTCACATATTTTGATAAATACGTTTTTTCGTATCAATGTGTTCTAAATGTTCGAAAAAGACACATGTCTAGTATTGGTTCTACTGCTGATGTCATAGCGTGACGCCAATTAATTTCGAAAAGGTCACAACTCTTAGAGATGTGCCTTTCTCGAATTTATTGCTTAACATAAGACTGTTAACCACTATAATAATTCTGTCTCTTTTGTTCACGTGATTAAAAACAACAAACATATTGCTTTACCCATCAGTGATTTCGTTGTCAGTTGCTAGTAAACATGTGTCGTTGCGCTTCCATAATGAATTCTTCTGATTCTGACAACGAAATTCCGTAAAAATAAAAATAAAATCAGAAATACGGATAAATATAAACACGTTGTTATAAAAACCGATAAAATAAAAGATATACCTCATGTAAACTACAAAGGGCGACAAGTACCAGGACGACGAACGGGAGAGACTTGCAGGTAAAAGTTACATCGATTATTTTTTATTCAATATTGATTTATTAAATTAAATTATTTTATACCACGCCTGCATAACAAAAACTAGATTTAGAAAAAGTAAAAAGGTTTATAATTTTTTAGATAATATTTTTCTGTATAATGTGTTTGTAAATAATACATATTTCCGTGTTATTTTAATAACCTGAGTTATACCTACTTGTTGACGACCGATTTTATTGTTCTAGATGTACCCAAAAATCTTCAAACTATGATCGAGCTGTTTATATCTGGACACCTCAAAGCGGACTAACGATCTAGCAAAAACAAAACCTAAAACGGCTTTGTGCAAATATTATTATTAAAATATTATGTCGAAACTAGTACTGGAAATAAAAAATTATGTAAATCTGGTTTTATAAGTTTGTATGGAATAACTGTTAAGAGATGCAAATGTCTGATTGAACTAAAAAAGGAGTAATAAATACCATTAGATCTTAGAGGCAAAGCAGTTGGTTCAAGAAGTAATGTTATTCCCGGTGAACATTGACAAGAAAGAAATTCATTATTCGAACTACTTTAAGAAACAGTATTTGTTATCTTAATTAAATATTTAAAAAATACATGAAATGCTTCTAAACAGGAATCCGGAAATGACGGATATTTATGTTTGCAGTAAGTGTAAAGCATTAAAGGTTAAAATAAAAGATCCCAATTTAAATGAAGGTGCTAAAAGAACAACAATTGCAGAATTAATAATACACAACCGACGTGCAAGCAAATTTTATAATGAAGTTAAAGAAAAATGTATTAATAATGAAACAGTTTTAGATTTATCCTTCGACTATATGCAAAACTTGCCTTTACCCACATTACCTGTACAAGAAATGTTTTACTATAGACAGCTCTGGCTACGAATTCCGCATTCATAAGGACTGGCAAAGGGATATTTTGTTCTTATCATGAAGGACAAGCATTGAATGGTTCCAATGAAGTATCAACTTTCTTAAACGATTACAAGTTTCAATAAGTTTATTCCACGTTCAATAACAAATCTTCATTTTTTCTGTGATGGCTGCTCCGAACAGAATAAGAACAATACCGTTATACGATTTTTGATGGCATTATCTCTGCAAAGAAATATAATGATCCATATATATTTTTCAGTACGCGACCACTCTTTTAATGAGTGTGACAGAAATTTTTCAGTCGTCAAAAAGAAAATTAGACGCGAAGATCGTGCGTTCACCCACCAACAATATATTGATCTTATAATGCAGTCCGGTAACACTGAGAAATTTAACGTTCAAAAAATAAATACCGAAGACTTTATTGATTTCACGAAATGGGCTAGTGTAAATTTTAATGTATCTTACCTTTATCAGTAAGAAGTTGAAAAGATGAACCTAAAAATGAAAAAGTTACTTTCACTGAAAAGTTACTTATTATGAGTTTGTTTTTGATCTAAGAAAACCGGTGAAGTAACCGTAAAATATATATATAGATATCTGACATCTCTACGGACATTTTCGTTCTTTCTAAAGTGAAAGGTACTTGCAGTAACTTACCAAGTCAAGCTGATCGAGCTTATAGTGATAAAGTACCTATTAATCATCTGAAAATTGCAGATATTACAAAGTTGAACATTATATATCAGCAGACTTTATAGAATTTTATGACGTAATGACGAATATTACTTCAATGGCCAACTATAAACAAAAGAGAGTCTGCAGAAGAGAGTCTGCGAAAGAGAGTCTGCAGAAGATTTTTAAGAAAGTTTATTAATTATTTTTAATGTAAATATGTTTAACTTTAGATACCTAAAATAAAAGTTTCGCCAAATTTATATGGTTTTTTTCTTTAAATTTTATGTACCCAATACCGTGAATTTCGAAAAGGGCATATCTCATAAATTCAAAATATTGAACTAAATATACATATATAATAACGTCAACGTGTAACTTTCGATTGCTAAGTGACCCCAAAATGTAACTCAAACACAAATTTTCTAAATATTATACTTCTTTAGAAATTTTTTTTTTTTTCATTTCTTGAAAAATTTTAATACTTAGACATTTGCCCTTTTCGAAATTGCATATTCAGTTAGACTAGACGTTCAAAAAACAAGAAATAATATTTTTTTTTCTCCTTTATTTGGGTTTTTCGCCAGTGTCTAAAACCCAAAAAATATCAAAAATACCTGTTCTTATTTAAAGAAAGAATCACTGGGTAAAAACAAAAAACCAAACGGAGACAAATTTCTCAGTGATTCTTTTTTGTAATAAATTTGCCTAACGAACAATATTTTTAAAGATATAAAAATGTTATAAAAAATTTACAAACTTTTAACGTTAACGTTTCGGAGGGTAATCTCCCCCGTTTTCAAAACTGAACTAAAAAATAAATTATATTAATTTGTAATATATATTGTTAATTGTAATATATATTGTTAATTGTAATATATATTGTTAATTGTAATATATATTGTAATATATTTTGTTATTGTATTTTGTTACCGATTCTTTTAATACCGTTTTGGAATTATTCCAATTGATTTTATGACCCGATTCCCATGCGTGTTGACAAATTCTAGATTTACTAAAAAGGTTTACTAAAAGAGCATAAAAACCTTCTTAGAAAGGGCGATTTTAGTAAATCTAGAATTTGTCAACACGCATGGGAATCGGGTCATAAAATCAATTGGAATAATTCCAAAACGGTATTAAAAGAATCGGTAACAAAATACAGAAGATTAAAAGAAAGCTCTATAATTAATTTCAATAAAAATAACTGTTTTGCTATGCCTTCGGTAGATTTAAATTCAATATGGTTCCCGATTCTAAAGAATACAATTAAAAACATTTATATATTTGAATACACAATCAGTACAATAAACAATCACACAGTAAACATTACCTATATATATTTTTTGGTAGTATGTCACTGTCATGAAAATCCATTGTTGTCAATGTAAGTATCGTTGACATACAAAAAATATTTTTACTTTCACTCGATACTTTATATATTACAAATTAATATAATTTATTTTTTAGTTCAGTTTTGAAAACGGGGGGAGATTACCCTCCGAAACGTTAACGTTAAAAGTTTGTAAATTTTTTATAACATTTTTATATCTTTAAAAATATTGTTCGTTAGGCAAATTTATTACAAAAAAGAATCACTGAGAAATTTGTCTCCGTTTGGTTTTTTTGTTTTTACCCAGTGATTCTTTCTTTAAATAAGAACAGGTATTTTTGATATTTTTTGAGTTTTAGACACTGGCGAAAAACCCAAATAAAGGAGAAAAAATATATGAATACGCCACAATCATTCAGACATTACTAAGAAATAATTTTACCTGCAAACTTGGAAACACTGTGTTTGACCATTAGTGTTAGTTCAAGCTACTCTTGAGAAACCCCTAACAAGGCGACATGTATAGAGCGTAACATAGCTACAAGTGTAGCATTTAAAACCCTATTGTTTTCAAAATGTTTCACAACGAACCAACTACGGTTTCTTAATGTGATGTGAATCGTTTAAAACGTGTTATGGCCTGGTAAAATGATAGTATTACTAATCTCAACACTTACATTAAATGACAATCAATAATGAGTAATTTTGTTTTATTTTTTCCAACAAAACAAACCAAATTTATGCTGAAACGTTTGGAATGAATGGCTATAAAAATATTATATTCTATTTTCCAATAAAACCTTAAAATGTCAACGAAATAAAAAAACGGAATTCCGTTCCACCGAAATTAACAAAACGAAGCAACGTTGTCGATTATTAACAAAATTTCATAAAGTTCTGACCTATTTTCCGCGGAATTGGTTACATGTTTTAATGAAACCTTTTGTCAAAAATGATATAACGAATTATTGGTTGAATTTATACAGGTTACACCCTTTATATACGAATTTATACAGCTGATTGAGATTGCTCAATCTTCCAATAAATATATTGATCTGGACAACTAAAATGAGAACATAGAAGTGTAACTAATAATGAGTGAAAATTCAGGTAATAATTTGTAATAAATGATTAAAAATGTTATTACTTTATATAGCTGTTATCGCTTTATATAGCTGTTGTCGGTGTTTCTCAGCGTTTACATGTGAAGGGAAAGATACAAAAAGCAGAAAAGTGGTTGCCATGTGTTTTTCTACACTGCAATATTTAATCATTTGTTACAACTGCTATGATTGTCCGGTGGAAAAGTTGTAGAACATAATCAATAGTTATAATGTTTCTCTTTCTCAGTGGAAGAAAAGTAGATATGTTTCGATAACCCTAAGAGCATAAAAATTTGGATTTGGATTGGCCATGACAAAGCATTAACATCGACGAGAAAAGATACATTTATAATACATTTATAAAAGATACATTTATAGATACATTTGTTGTGATCAAAAAATGTGTTTTATTATCATTTATGGCGACAGAATGCAAAATTTACTGGCAACTGATTTATGAGCTCGTGGAAAAAAGGTCATCAATGTGCCACCACATGTTCCAATTTCTGTGGAGGAAGCACAATTGGAACTGGAACCGGGATTTTTTCCACAAGCTATTCTCCACATTTGGCATCATTGTTTATCCTGTTTTGCTATCGTTGCGCACTTACTGGCTTGTATATGGAATATCCACCTTTGGATTCACATTTTTCTCATTAGGAATTATTGTCACGGAATTTTTGTCAGAAAGAGAGAAGCATTATACTTAGATTATGTTCTTGCTGAATGGAACGTATCCTTTTAAATACAACACATTATCAAGCAAAAATAGAAGAAATTCAGTGGAGCACCCCTTAAGGTATTTTGCAGATATGGTCATTAATTTAACTATACTCACTGCAATTTCAGATATATTTTGTGATATTAAGGGTTTTATTATATGAATCAACAGGCTGACTTGAATCTTGTCATCGGATTCAATTTGTAGAAATGTAGTTAATGCTCTTAAATAGTCAGGCGATGTATCAACGCATATTATTGTACCAGTATATCCATTCGTTTCCAGTTTTCTTGCAACTTCTAAAGCCACAGTACCACCAAACGAGTAACAAACTATTTTGAAAGGTATTGTTTTGACCAATCTTTCTTCAACTATCTGTTAAAAGCCAGATTAATGTGAAGGTTTTTTTTAGATATTGTAAAATCGTTTACCTTCAAATAAACTTCAGCCATTTCTTTTACTGTATCTTTTTGATCATAGTTACAGAATTGTATACCTACTATATTCCCTTCTAAATTCTCATAAAGTGGTTTTAATGGCTCTAAAACTCCCTCAAGTCCGGGGAATAAGATAATATTTCCTAGAGTAGATCTTTTGGAAGATATCCCTTGAATTAATACGGAATTAGATGTAGCTTCATCTGTTATGCAACCCACTATTACAGCAATTGCATCTACTTCATTATCTAGCTGCTTTACCTCTAAAACTTTACATATAGATTTTAACAAAAATCTTCTTTTTCATGTTACCTGTTGTTTTTAACTCTTTATTATCTTGCAGCTCTTGTAATCTGGCAAAAGTCATAGATTTCATTTCCTGAGGTGTTAAAAATATTTCGTACTCTCTTTCGAGGGTTTGTTTTATCTCAACGGCACTCATCGAATCCATTCCGGCTTCAGCCAGAGTAGATTGTGAGAAAACTGTTTTAACATCTTTGATTCCTGCAACAAGAACATACAAATATTGGATTGGTAAAGTACAATTTTCATATTTCGTTTACTGGATACGAGCGTTGTTATTTATGTATCCGGAATTGATAACAATGGTGTTGCTAAAAGTTCGACATTGTTGGTTGTATACTTGCTCAGGACGTTTTCTCATACGGACCCTATTTGTGTTGTTTAGTGGCTTGAAACTTTCATCTCAGTTACAAAAATGGAACTAATTCTTGGAAATTTTTGTGCGATGATTTACTACAGCTTTCGACGTGGATTATCTCAACAACAGAGCATCGATCAAGTCATTTCGACTTTGTGCGATGAAGCACCATCTAAAACCACTATATATTACTGGTTTAGTGATTTCAATCATAGCCGTTGTTCGCTCACGGACTAATTTAAAGGTCGTCCAAAATCGGTTTGTTATGCCAGAAAACATCGATACTGTGCGGGAACTGATCAAACAAGATCGTCATGTGACATACCGTGAGACTGAGGCATTCCTGGGGATTAGTATGGCAAGCAACCCAAGATTTTACATGATCACTTACTCATGAAAAAAAAATGATTCGCTCAAAAAAGGTCGTATCGATTGGTGCAAATAGATGCTCAAAAATACAATCGTGGTGCGTCAAAAACCGTGTATAACATCTACACAGGTGACGAATCTTGGATCTATACGTATGAGCCCGAAAGTACACAGCAGTCGACTTTATGGATTTTTTAAAATGAGCCAACCCCAACAAAAGTTGTTCATGCAAGAAGCACTTTGAAGCAAATGGTCGCCTGTTTGTTTTGGGATAACTGGGCATGTGGCTACAGTACTAGAGAATCTAGATTGATCAATTCTGAATGGTACACAATTATTTGTTTGCCAGAGGTATTTAAAAAAATAAGAAAAAATAACCAGCGACGCGGGACCATTCTTCACCATGATAACGCGAGCTCTCACACATCGGACCGAACAACTCAATATTTGACCGGTCAAAACAACGAATTTATGGGTCATACAGTCCTGATTTATCTCCCAATGATTTCTTTTTGTTTCCGTCCTTGAAGAATCAGCTACGTGATCAACGATTTTCGATGCCAGAAGAAGTGGTTGAATCAAAATTCATGTTTTCGGGGTGGAAAAAGTGTTATGAAAATTGGTTGAAACGTATGCAGAAGTGTATCGATCATCGCGGAGAATAATTTGAGAAACAATAAAACCATTTTAAGTGATAAATATTAGTTTTTATTTATTACTCCAAATACATAAATAACAACCCTCGTATTTGGTTTATAAATTGGTATGAAAATACCAATTAGATAAAGCATAATTTTACCTTTAGTTGAGAATGATCAGATTTTGCACTATGTTTAAAACTTGTATGTATTACAATTGATTCGACACACAGTGCCTTTTTCAGAAAAAATATGATTTGCTGGATATGAATTACGTCCATTCAAACGTCCTCCTCTGTCAAACTATTTGAAGTTTGTATTTTACAGCTGCCATCTTCAAAAATATATCATGTTATTTTACACAATCCCAAATTGTGTAATAATTTTTGAATTTTAATGAATTACTAAGGAGATTTACAAAATCGATACAATTTTTCCACTCAGTCGAGTACCAAGTGGGAGCACTATTCGCAGCCTAATTAGAACATTGATAGAAATTTATTTACTACGAGACGACAAGCTTCCAACGCGTATGCATATTGTTCAGGATAAAACATAGTCGCACTAAGAGAAATTGGTTGGAGTGCTCCACTGGCATCAATTCATCAATGTGCATTGTTTGTCAAAATATTCTTCGCGATGATCGATACACTTTTGCATAATTTTGAACCAATGTTCATAACACTTTTACCATTCCGATTGAGGTATCTCTAAAACCTGCATTTTTAATTTCTGGCGTCGAAAATCGTTGATCACGTAGTTTATTCTTTACGAATGGGACAAAAAGAAATCATTGGGTGCCAAATCAGGACTGTACGGCAGAATTTTGAAAGATCCATACAGTCGACTGCTCTTTACCTTTGAGTTCATAAGCATAGATCCAAGATTCGTCACCAGTATAGATATTATACAAGGCTTTTGATACACCACGATTGTATTTTTTAAGTATTTCTTTTTTGAGCGATTTTCAAATTATGCAAAATCTAACGCACACAAATCTTATTCACGATTAAATGTTTATGTAAAATCTTGTGTATGCTTGTCATATTAATATCCAGGGATGCCTCAATCTCACGGTATATCACATGACGATTTTGCATTATCAATTCACGCACAGTATCGATGTTTTCTGGCATGACACCCAACCAATTTTGGATGATCTTCTTTAAATTTGTCCGTGAGCGAACGACGGCCATCATCAGTTCGGAACGAGACTCTGAGGTGATCGGACGTGTTTTGTCTGGTCACCATGGGGACAGATAACAGTGTCAGTTGGTAGTCTCGGTCGCCGACGTACAGATCTGGCCAAGGGAGCGGACAACCCCGAAGTGTCGTTTCCGCTAGACGGCACTTCAACCCTAACCAAGAGAATAAGTCTTAGCCCCGAAATTGGTGAAGAACGAAGCACCGGGACCGGCAGCAACACCAAATCCTTCTTGCCCGGACTCGCTAACAAGGAATAAACAGTCAGTGTAATACTGTAAGCAGAGGATGGACTCTGTGATGGTCGGATGCGTTGCGAGCGCGCTGGCCATCGTGGGGGCAGACGTCTATGGCTGTTGACCGTTCAAGCAGCGGGAGTCCGAACTGGATTAGGGAGCGGGCACCCCCGAGGTTCGTCACGCAGACGCGCGGCGACCTCAAACCTAACCAAGAGAATAAGCCTTAGCCCCGAAGACGGTGAAGATGTGACGCACTGGGACCGACAACAACATCCAGTCCATCCATTCTGTGCTACCAACAACATCAAAACAAAACCACTAACACCGGTATAACATCAAGAAAACAAAAAAGAGAACATCAAGAAAACAAAAAAGAGAATAATAAAACAAAAAAGAACAGAATAACATCAAGAAAACAAAAAAGAATAGGCCAAAACACCACAAACACGAAGAAGAACCGAACAGTACACCAGTTCATTCAAAAAATCCAGCGTCAATGACCAGCGAACCAACCAATCGATCTACGAACAAACTTCCACTGGACTCGACCCTCGCGGGTCGTTTCCGGAGCTGTAATCACTATCACTTCGGTCGATTAATCTCGACCAGTACCGTAAGGTATTAACCGCGCCAAAAGGACGGCGCATAAAACCCAGATTGCGACTGACGCGAAATAGTCGTAATCGATAACAAGAGAACAAAAGTAAGGGCCTCAGGGTCAACTTGACACACAGGACAAGCAGTAGTAGTAGTACGACGGCCATGATTGAATTCACTAAATCAGTGATATACAGTGGGTTTAGATGGTACTTCATCGCGAAAGGTCGAAGTGAGTTAATTCGCACGAGTTAATTCAATTTTTTGACTGAGATGACATGCTCAAGTCTCTATACAACACAAATAGCGTCCGTATGACAAAAGGTTCTTAGTACGTATACAGTCAACAATGTCAAACTTAACTATTTATGTTATATGTAAGATACGGCCTAGCAACACCATTGTTGCCAATTCCGGATATAAAAAGAGCGACCCTTGTACACGTTTATAAAATCCAATTGATTCAAGAATTAAAGCCGTTGGATCATTGGTAGTACCGTATATTTGCAAATTGCTTTGACAAAATCTCGCTGCTGATATTGGTTTTTGTCAAAAAGTTGTGTTTAGTAATGAGGAGCATTTTGACCTTGCGATTATGCTAATAAGTAAAACTGCCAAACACACGTCAAATACAGTTCAATCCAATACATCCGAAACTAATCACTCTTAAAAATAATAAATCAAAAAACTTAAATCTGAATCATTTCATTTATCAATTCTTCTACTGAAACCTTCGGTGTGGAACACTAAACTCGAAGTGATTTACCACTAAACATCTTTTTTTTAACTTCTCGACGCACGTTTCTCTAATCATATGATGCTAACTCCTGATGATGCTAACATGTTTAGCGAAATGCGCGTCGAGAAGTTTAAGAAAGTGATTTGATGTTTAGTGTTAAATCTCTTCGGGTTATATATTTCGTTTATTCAACCTGACCATTTGTGGCAAATGAGAATGAAATTTCATATGAGTTCTGAATTTCGTATTAAGTCTTAATATGAGTTCACAAAGTCATACGAACAGAAGTATCTACATGTAATTTGTATGCTTGGCTAATTAAAGCTATTTTTGTTTATGGATATGAAAGCTATCTATTTGTTTCTTTTTTCTCTCAATCGTTTTTTTCTTTTTTTTAAAGAGGGTCTTTTTTGATAAATCTTGATTCTTACTATTTTGTACTATATGTTTTGCTTTGCCTCGCATTGTATCTTTGCTTTCTTTCTGTAATGAACATTAACTAACTTTCAAAAGGTTTTTGATTTCTCTTATTTGTATGGTCCTTTTTCTTTTACTACGAGATTGTTGTTGTTAGGCAGCTATATATCCATCTTTATTGTTCTTACACATATTCGACGGTCTCTTTCTTTATACGTATTGATTTGAGGATTTTCTTCTTCCTTTAATTCATTAGTTTATATTCTATATGTTACACGTATACTTTTATTTCGTTCTCTGCCTAGGAGTGTAATAATGTCTTTGGCCGATCTACTTTTCATACTTTTTCGTTTTTTCCTTTTTTGCTTTTTCATCAGCTCTGATTTCAACTGCTTTTTTTTCTTCTTCAAATCATTGGGTGCCAAATCAGGACTGTACGGCAGATGACCCATCAATTCTGCATCCTGCTGGTTTATGGTCGATATGAGCCAGTCGGAGTAAAGTCCGTCCTCTCCACATGAACGATAATACATCCATAAGCATCTTTCCCGCTATTGCTCTTAGAGTTTTGATGTCTGTTTTGCATAGAATGTTTATGGTTTTGTTTGTGTCAATTCGGATCTCGATACCATATGTTAGTACCGGTCTTACACAAGTCTTGTAGATCGATATTTTGCTTTAAAGGCGCAACCTGATATTGCTCAGACTTCATTTCATTTGTATTTTTAGGTCATTTATTGGGTTATTGCTATTGTACTTGATTCTAGTTGCTCTCTATATAACGAAAACTCATTACTTGTTCAATTGGTTTATAATTTACCATGATGTTTGTCGATGGAGATCAACATTTTATATTTTTTCTAGTTTGATGGCATTTCTGCAGCTGTCCTTGTAAGTTGTCCTCTGTTTCTGATAAAATTCTCGCATCGTCCGTGCAGCATATCATGCTTATTGGTTCGTCATTCAGTCTGTATCCCTTATTCATTGTTGTCACTTCCGCTAATTCGTCCATTATAAGGTGGAAAAAAAATTGACTGAGGCTGTCGGCCTGCTTTATCCTTTTGGTGCTGGTATATTTTTTGTCGTTTGATGTTCAACTTTTATTCTAATTGTATTCCCAGTGTTCAATTTATTAATAATGTTTATAATCAATAGTACAATTTGTTTCTTTTTTTAGGACATTTAATATTTTGGGGACGTGGACTATATCAAACGCCTTCTAAAGATCTATGAAACATACATAAACAGGGTAACTAAATTCTATAACCTTTTTTTTATTTGTCTTATTATGAATAAGTATCAGTCGTCGATCTATTTTGCCGAAATCCTTGCTGTTCATCTTTTGTTTCTATAGTCTCTTCGAGTATACCTTTGATAACTGGTGAGTAATTTCAAGGCAGTAAAAAGTAAGGTTATTCTTATAATTCTTAGGGTTGTTTTCTGTTTTGTGGTTAAAATGAAATTATGGATACATTTTAATTAAGAAAAGAAACCAAGCTGAAAAGTATAACTTAACTTATACTGCAGATGTAATAGAATAAATTTTTAAGAACAAAATATTGAAAGAAAAATACCTAAAATAGCTGCAACGTCGTTGATAATATTGCCGCTCATTCCTACTCCTTTTTTCTCAGCAACAACTGTGCTAGAAATAACGGCATAGTCTTTTTGATTAAGAAAACCATCCAGTACCTCCAAACAGTTGGTTATTTTTTGCTGTATAGTACCGCCAATTTCTATTTCGATTGATTCTTCTTGCATATCAGCCACTAGGCCTACCTATTGTTTAAATTAAAATATTTTAATACTCCGATATCACTGAACATTACCATTCAGGTCTTAAACGCAGTCTTAAAATTTTTTTATTTAACTCTTTCTCAAAGCAAAAACCACGGCAGATATAAAAATTATATGGTAAATGAAAAATATTGTACTGACATCTCCTATAGCGCCCCATTGAATAGCCAAACCGGGTAAACCTTCACTGTTTCGATTCTCACATATGCGCTCCATAATGGAGTTAGCCATTCCATAGTTAGTTTGACCAGCGTTGCCTCTTCCACAAGAAACTGATGAAAACATGACAAAATCTCTGAAATATTAGCAGTGCTGAAATAAACATTATGGTGATCCATAAGTTTGTGCATTTTTAAATTATATAATTATATAAAAAATGGCAATTTTTAAAATTCGATTGTTTTTGAATCGTTATTTGAACCACCCTTTTAGAGCAATTAATTTAAACAGTGTAAAAATAGTCCAAAAAGACAGGCTTCGTAAATCAGTGATCTTCGAGTCATGTAACTGTTAAGTTTGAAGCTCTGCTTGAAGCTGTTGGAGCCAGTTTATCAACCGATGCTGAGTTAAATATTCCACAATCTTTGGTTTAAATGGTTAAGGTTATAGATTAAAGGTAGTTTAAAAAGTTCAATAAAGGAGAGAAGGGTCTTGGAAATCAACCATCTTCCGATGAATATGTTACTATAAATTTTGAAGCTTTACCCGAAGCCATTAAATTATTGGCTGAGCTCAACATTCTATAACTTTTGGTGGTAAGACATCTTCTTTAACTTACAAAGGCTAACAAGGGTTGTTGAAGCTGTTAATTTAAAGCTGTGTTAATTTAAACTCAGTGTTAATTTAAACTCAGCACTGTTATGAAATACTTCATCCACTAAATTGCATAGAAAAAGGGGTCACAATAAATTAAATCTATGATTAAACTACAGGCCAAAAAAGAAGTTCTCTTTGATGACGTTTCTTTTGGTTGGATATTGCAGGCGATATTTATATTGATCTGGTGTCAAATAATTAAGCTTTTGATACAAACTTCTAGTGTACATCATTCATATGAATGCATTCAAAAAAAAAACAAAGATTGATATAAGCGCGGGATCATCCAACTTACCTTTAGATGTCTTATTATAGAATTAACAGGTTTTTATTATAGATTTTTTTTGACTTGTATAATTTCCGTTAGAAGTTTCAATAAAAAACGCACGAAGTTATGGATGGCCCTGAGAAATTCTGTTACCTGAGTTCTGGACAATATATTCGTGAAACCGAGTCTAGGTATTGAGCCGCGTAAGCTTTTGGCGCAAAACTGGTCTTAAACATATCTGGTGTTTGATTGGTCAAAATGGAGTCTTGAAGAACCACTGCCAGGTTGAAGATGGCATGGACTGAGCCTAGTTTGTTGGCTTTCTGGATCAAACTAAGACATCCAGCTTCGGTCGCGATGTCATCGGTGTAAACTCGGACGGTATAACCATATGATTTCCATATCCTGATCAAGTATTGTTATAATTTTCAATTTTAATGGAAATGCGGTCAAAATTGAAACTTACGAAACTCTATAGGTTTGATATCCGGTTTTTATTCCGGACCTGGATGTTAGAATTAATTTTTTGCAACCGCGCATTATTAGCCAATCTGCCAATTCGAGTCCAAATCCACCCAAGCCTCCACAGATGATGTATGACTTCTCACCATCACAAAGATATCTAAAAAATCACTAAATTGTCGATTGTGTTACTTTTTTATTGTGGATCAATTATTTTTCTTGATTTGTCTTAACATAGTAACTTGAACCACTATTTTCATAACATATGTAAATAAGCAATAGAAAAAAAGCATGCGATATAAATATTAATTGAAAGAGGGCACAGTTACATTTAGGTTCATCGTAAAATTAAAAGTTGAGTGTCTTGTGTTTTGAATGCTTTTTTACTATACATATGAATGTTGTAACAAAATTAGCAAAAATGCAATGTATATTTTATTAAAACATTTCTGTGGCCGATCTTTGTAAGTCGTATGGGTAGTGGAATATATAGACCTCTCTGTTCTCCATTCTGTATTGCTTTTGCTTCATTCGTGTTCTTTATCACTTCATCCATCATTAAAATAAATAACAAAGGAGTTCAGTTCAATAAGAGCGTCAGAAGTGTAAAATGAACCACAATGATTATTATAGGTGATGATCCGGTAATTTTTATCTTATCTTGAAGAACAAATAATGGCATTATATTTTGAAAATTATGTCGTTCAAATGTCACCCTCGGCTTCACCTAGTGGAATGCATCCTAGAGACCCACTTCTTGATTACTCTTTTACACATATCACGTGGAATATTTTCTATGGTGGCTTGAATGATTCGTCAATAATTGTTCGGGGCTTATTTTTATAAACCAGAGATTTAACATAACCCCACAAAAAATAATCCGTGGGATCGCATTATCACATGAAAATAAGGACGTGAGATCGCACGATCTTGGTGGTTAGCTAACATTACCATTTCGTTGAAAAGAAAACATTTTTAATAGACATATTTATTAGTTCAGGTCAAATATACTCTGTTAGAATTTTTTTATAATATTCACCATTAATGCTTTCCATCGTCGTCTTAAATAAATAAGGTCCCATTACTCCTTTAGTTCAAAAACTGCATCAAACAGTGACTTTCTGAGGCTGAAAAATAGACTGTAAATATTGAGTCACTTGAAGATTTTCATCTGCCCTGCAAGTCCTGCAGTTATGTTTGTTCAAAACCCCATTAAGCCAGAAGTTTTCTTCGTCGGAAAAGATAATTTTTTCAATTTCCATTTCTACGCGCGTTTGAATCTTTGTATAGTGAATTTCATAGTGAATTGACCTAATGTACTGAACATGGCAGTCTATGTTCTGACACTCTTATTGGAAATCTCTTAACATGTTTCTTTGCCTTTTTTGAGTTGTTCGTTTGTTTCACTTTCTAACTTTCTAACTTGTTGTTTCTATAAATGTTTCTAAATATACATATATATATATATATATATATATATATATATATATATATATATATATATATATATATATATATATATATATATATATACATACATATATATATATATATATATATATATATATATATATATATATATATATATATATATATATATATATATATATATATATATATGGGCCCTAGTGGACCACGTATGGGCCCTAGTGGACCACGCGAAGTACAATTAGAGGCGTTTGTTGTTGTTAGCCTTCCTTTGCGCCCATACTAATTTCATTCTTTCGCTATGAGCTTTTTTCTTTCGTGAGACCAAGTTGTTCCAGTCTTCCTACATTTTTCTCTCTGGCCAACCTTCCAAACGTGAACCTTGTGTCTGAAACAGCCTCTATCTACTTTGAGTAGTATTTGCTGATCTTAGGTCCTCTTTAATTGCAGCAATCCATACCATTATTTCTACTTTAGCTCTACTCCTATTTTCATAAAATTCGACTATTTGTCTAGTTAGCCTATTTGGATTCATACGTTTTATGTGTCCGTAAAACTTAAGTCTTCTTTTTCTCATATCGCTATGTATATATGTGTATTGTTTGATTTCTTGGTTTTCTCGAAGTCGGTATGTTGTAGTATTTATTTGTTTGGGGCCTAGGATTTTTCTTATGATTTTTCTTTTCTTCTTTTCAATGTCCTCGATGTCTCTCTTTCTATTCAAAATGAGCGTTTCTGCCCCATATAGACATTCTGGCTTAATAACTGTGTTGTAATGTCCCAGTTTTGTGTTTTTAGATAGGCATTTTTTGTTGTAAATATTTTGTGTAAGTCTCAATGCCGTTTCCATTTTTTGACATCTACCCTTATTGGCCGCTTTTTCCAACCCACTTTCCATGATTATTTCACCCAAATATTTGAATTGAGAGACTCGTCTGATGTTACCATATTTTGTTTTTAGAAATGGTGTTCTTAGTCTGTTGCAGGTCATGTATTGTGTCTTTTCAAGGGAAATTTGGAGTCCTACCTTTTCTGCTGTTTCTTTTAGAATTTCAATCTGTTTCTGTGCCGTTAATACATCTTGAGCCAAAATTGCTAGATCATCAGCAAACGCCAGACAATCAATTTTGATGTTGGTTCTCCCCAGTTTAATGGGCTGGTCAATATTCAGGGCCGACTTTTTTTCACGCCACTCCTGTATTACTTTTTCTAGAACAGAGTTAAATAAGAGTGGTGAGAGTCCATCGCCTTGTCTGACTCCAGTTTTAATTTCGAAGGGCTCTGAGATGTCACCCATGAATTTAACTTTTGACCTTGTGTTAGTTAATGTTGCTTTAATAATTGCCAGCGTTTTCAGATCTAGTCCTTGTTCTTTCAAGATTTGGAATAAAGATTCGCGGTCTATAGAATCATATGCATTTTTGATATCCACAAATGTACAGACGAGATTTTTATTGTACAGTTTTTGATGTCTTAGGATCAACTTTAGATTCGGGATCTGTTCAGGGCAGGATCTGCCCGGTCGAAAACCTGCTTGATATTCACCAATTTTAGGTTCCAACTGTCCTTGTGCTCTGTCTAGTAGACATTGAGATAGAATCTTGTAACAAAGTAGGAGAAGAGATATCCCTCTATAGTTGTTTACATGTGTTCTATCTCCTTTCTTGTGTAGTGGATGGATTAGATCATCTTTTCAATCTTCCGGAATCCGTTCGGTTCGCCAAACTTCTTGTAGTATTTTGGTTATTTCCTTGATTGTACCTGGACCAGCGGATTTCAAAAGTTCAGCAGTGATTCCATCTTCACCAGAAGCTATGTTATTTTTAAGCCGCTTGATTTGCCTAATTATTTCATCTTCATTCGGTGGTAATGAATCTGGGTTTGTTTGTTTAGGGTTTAGTGTTGGTAATTTGTTTAAAGGCTCAGGACAGTTTAGTATTTATTCAAAATATTTCGCAAGTTCTTTGCAATTGTCTTGGTTATTTAGAGCTAATTGTCCGTTTTCCTTTTGGAAGCAAAGACTTTGGGGTTGATAGCCTGTTAATTTAGTTTTAAATGTTTTATAAAAGTTTCGGGTGTTATTTTTTTGGAAATCTTTTTCTATTTCATTAAGTTGATTGTTTTCACATTTTCTTTTAGTTTGTCTAATTAGCTTCGATGTTTCTTTTCTTACTTCTAAAAATATGTTATAGTTTATTGCTGTTTTTTGACTGTTCCAATCTTTGAATGCTTTACTTCGGCTTAATACTGCTTGCTCGCAAACTTCATCCCACCATGGATGTTTTCTACGTTTTTGTAAAGGGATCCAACTTTAAGGTTGTTTTAATAATTTTTTGTTTCAATTCTTGCCAGTTCTGTGCTGGTTGTTTATGAAGCTCTTCTGTTAGGGTTGGTTTTATTTTCGTTGGGTCGAACTTTGGTATTAGCAGCCTCTTTTGAATAAGTTTTCGAGGTTTTAAGCTAAGTTTGATTCTAGTCAAGTAGTGATCCGTGTCTATATTAGCTCCTTTCCTGACTTGAACATTCAAAATCTCTTTATAACTGGGGTACGAAATGGCAACATGGTCAATTTGAAATTCACCTATGTACGTGTTTGGGCACCTCCAGTTCTTTTGTTTTGTTATTTTCTTCTTAAAATGTGTTGACATTATTTTTAGATTAAACTGCGAACATAGTTCAACCAATCTTCTACCATTATGGTTAGTCCATTTATGAGCGGGAAAACTGCTGTCTGTTTTCCTGTACTTTTTTCCTTTCCCTAGTTGGGCGTTGAAATCACCCAATAGGATTTTTATATGGTTAGAGGGAATTTTAGAGATAGTCTTTTTCAGAATTTCCCAGGACTTATTTACTTTTTCAGGATTAGATTTATTTTCTTCGTTAACCGGGAGGTGTGCATTGATTAATGTATAGTTTTTGTTAGCACACTTGAGGGATAGTGTCATAAGTCGATTATTTACTGGCTGGACATTTGTTATAGAACCAAGAATGTTTCTTGAGACATCGAAAGCAACCCCGAGATGTGGTGTATTTTTGAGTATTCTTTTGTCCGTTTTACTTTTAAAAAGTCTGTAGTTGCCGAATTCCAAGGTGTTATCATCTGTCAATCTAGTTTCTTGCAAAGCTAAAATTTGGATTTTTTGCTGATTCAATGTTCGCCCCAATTCGTATAGTTTTCCTGGACGCAGGAGAGAATTGATATTTACCGTTCCAAAGAAAGTTTTTGTTTTCGGTTTCAGACGTTGGCCAGAGATTTCAGATTCAGAGTCTCCGACTCCCTCTGAAAGATTTTGCGTTTAAGCCCGGACGCCCCAGAATCCGAAAGTCCGGTTGTACCAGCAAAGCTGGCAGAGGATTGTCTACCTCCTGGGGTAATTTTGTAATTACTAGAACGCTTCATCTTGTACTTTGAATTAATAATTTGAATTAATTAATTAATTTCTTGTATTCTGGCTGAGATTCATCTGTTTGTTTGCTTATGTGTTCTGTTGCAGTTCGAACAAGATATGCTATATACCCCATGATTTTCCAGTCTAACTTTTTCCTTGGGGTTTTTAGGATGTTTGCGAGAGTTTTGAGCGGCTTGTAGGCTATCCTGATCTTATGTTTCCTTAGTAGTCTGTTTATCCTATCAGTGATTCTTTTTACGTTATGGTAGCAGGATCTTTGGTGCATTTGGTTTATTATGCTCTATAGTTCTTCGTGTATGGGTTTCCTGACGGTGATTAGTCTTCCTGATACAACTTTTTGTATATCCATTTTGTCTAAGGACTGTGGAAATTTTTGGCGGTTCCTCGTTTCTTGCATCTGGCAGTGTTAATTGGAAGGATTTGGAAATGAAGGTGTTCGCTACTGCTTGGATTTGAGAAAGATGGTGATGGGATTTAGCGTTGAGGTATTGATTGGTGTGAGTTGGTTTTCTATACATTGTGTATTCGAGGGTTCCAGAAAGTTGTCTTGTGATGAGGAGATCCAAAAATGGCAGTTTCCTATCCTGGTCGACTTCGATGGTGCACTGTATTCTGGGGTGGATTTCGTTTAATCGGGTTAAGAAGTTGTTTAGAAGTTCGTTTCCTTGAGGCCATATTATAAAGATATCACTACGTATCGTTTTCAAAGTTTAGGTTTTAAAGGAGCGTTGACCAATGCCTTTGTTTTGAAGTCTGTCTTGAACAGGTTGGCTGTAAGGGGTGATAGAGATTATCCCTATGTATCCCAGTGTGTCCCGCCTAAGGACTTACCACCCCCTTAAAATTTTTATTTTTGGACCGATTTTCAAAAATTTTCTTTTGTTTGATAGATTTCGGAAAAAAACATTAAGAAAATGTATCCCAGATATTTGTTATATTTATATTATAATTTTACTTATAATTAAATGTACTTTCTGTTATTAAAAATATGTATGCCATGGAAATTAAAAAATCTAAACTAATTAACAAATGTCACTTTAACTGATTGATTTGTGTTATAGTGATTTCAAATGGAAATATTGATTTATAGATAAATAAAGTTTTTTGTTAAAAAGTAGTCTGTAATTATTATAAACATTATTAATTATTAATTATTGTTGTAAAAATATCATAAAATAATATCAAGGACTTCTAGTAATTCAGAACCATAAAAATCAGTACATTTTGGTTTAAGGTGGTGTTGGTCAGGAATCCGTTGTTAGTTTTTCTCTAAAAGAAGCCCTAATAGTACTTCTCAAAAATGGGAGCCATAAAAATTGACGCAGTTAGCCATGATATTAGCAAAAGGTGATACATGTGATATACTTTCTTAATGCCGTTTTCCAAGATATATCCAACAAAAGAAAGTTTACAAAAATCGGTCCAGAAATAAAAATTTTAAAGGGGTGGTAAGTCCTTTTCCTGGATACACTGAATATCACAAATATCTGGGACACTCAGTTATTTAGAACCATAAAAATCGATACAGTTTTGGTTTGGTGGTGCTGGTCAAGAATCCGCTGTTAGTTTCTCTCTAAAAATGTCCCAATATATATATATATATATATATATATATATATATATATATATATATATATATATATATATATATATATATATATATATATATATATATATATATATATATATATATATATATATATATATATATATATATATATATATATATATATATATAAGGGGATTTACCTTTTATAAAAAAGGTAAATTACATCTTTAATTTTTTCTCTGTCGAATGCTTTTTTCACGCAAATTTTGAAATTTTTAACTATGCTTGATAAAACTTTACTGAACATTAGAGTTTAACGTTAGTTTAATATCAGTTATAGAATGGTACCATGTACTCACCTGGGAACGCAAGGATACATTATAAGTGGTGGCGAAAGGAACTTCTTATCTTCCTCTTTTCTAATTTCTAATAGTACTTTACCAGTGTGCTTTCCAGTGCCCATAAATCGGAAAGCCTCTTCAGCTTGGTTCATTTTGAAAATTGTATAATTTAAGGTACGTACATAATTCTTTTTCATGTAATTTTTCAAATATGCCAGTATCTCAATTTGTTTCGTTATATCCTGATTTATAATCCAGTCCAACATTATACCTAGATATCAATATATATTCTCTACATAGCACTGACGATATCCACTCTATATTGTATGATGCATATTTGCACTAACATTATAAAATTACTACTTACCATGAAAGCTACATTTTTTCTTAAGTAATCGTAGATTCAATTTATTATTTAGACCCAAGTCGAATTTGCCAATTTCCAAGAATTTACCATTATGAGCAAGGCACCGAACTGATGCTAAAAGTTTTTCTTCGGCCAGAGAATTCAGTACCACATCCACACCTCTTCCTTTGGTAGCTTTCATCAGGCACCCTTCAAAACTGGTGTCTCTTGAATTAAATATGTGATCATCTATCAATCAAAAAGCATTGTACATTAATTATTGGTTGATAAAGTTATGAAAAGGTTTCTTTCAATTTGGTGGGATTAAAACGGAATTGTTTATTTTGGTCTTTTGTCAAGAAACAAAACTGTCAACTTTAATGGCAACTGACAAACATTGAATGATATTTTGCGACTCAAATATAGAGATATGTGTATCTATATATGTTTCATTTAGTCATTCTGTATATATATATATATATATATATATATATATATATATATATATATATATATATATATATATATATATATATATATATATAAATGTGGACTCTAACAAAGATAAATGTAGTATCGTTACGTGCATAGGAAAGAAAAATACTGTTATATGACCACATACAAACGGAAGGAGATTCGAGAATTTGAATGAATGGCAACATTCTTTAATAGCACAGATATGGTGAAGAAAATCAAGGGCAACCCGTTGATTTGGTGAAGGGAAAGCATAGAGGAATCACAACTGAAGGGAATACTAAGGAAGAGGTGGGAAAAGGGAGAGAGGAAGGATCTGCAAGAAATATGAACAATGGAATGGAAAGGGAAAGATAGAAAGGAGTGGGCAAGAATAATGGAAGAACCATTGATATAAAAAGCAGCACTATTCTATAATTAGATTATAGAGGATAGGGAAACGAGTAGTCACGTCAAACGAGAGTGTCTAAAAAAAGACAGGGTTGTGATTTTTTAGTTTGTCCGAACTTCCGATATGGGCGCTGTCCATAAAACTGTAAGTTTGTAAAATGTTTTGCATTGTTTTGCAAAATGTAATTAACCACCAAGGATATATGATTTAACACATGTAAATTATTTTCTTTGGGGTTATGTTAAATCTTTCATCTATGCCGATCAACCAGCAACTATTGACGCCTTGGAAGTTGGAAAAAAAATATAACTCGGACAATTGCTGACAAGACCTTGCTTGAAATAATAGTATTGTTTAATTTTTTTTGAGCATTCCAATGTTCTCTTAAATATTAATGTTGATTATTCATTTATATTTACTAAAGGATTATCTACCTGGTATTTCCGGAAATATTTTTCTTAAAAATTTCCGTTTTTCTTGGGTTCCAACAGTAGTATAGACGGTACATTTTCTGGAGAGAGCTATTGCTATAGCTGCTTGTCCTACACCACCAGTTCCAGAATGAATCAGTACCGAATTTCCCGGTTGAATATTTGCAATCTATAAAATAAATATATGATGACAGAGTAACTTCTCTACTGTGACTGATCTAAAATTTGCGTATCCAGCAGACCCATCTTTAAATATATGCGCTCATTATGTTGCAGCATGTTTAAGTTTTCATTGTCGGATATTTTAACGCATTTATATCATAATGCCATACAATACGAGATTACCTTCTGAACGTGCGTCAAAAAATAGAGATGTTAAAAAGGTTTAACGTTAAATTTTGTTTGAAGTTGGGTGGAAATACTATTGAAATTGTTGGAATGATTCAAGGTGCTTATAGTAGTGAAGTAATAAAATCCTTGGAAGATTTTAAATTAGTTTGTAACATTTCGTGAAAGCATTGAGGATATTGAAGATCTTCAGTTATTAATAGCGACCGCTTCTTAGCTTTCGGTCTTTCTTCAGACGCGCATTTAGAATGTCAATTGTGATCTTGCCGAAACGTCTGCACGTTTACAAAACATGGAATACAATGAAGAATCGGATGTGCTCCCGGACTAATAGTATCACATCCAGGTTATACAGCAGGCCATAGAAAGGCACAACGAATACACCACGCCACTGTACTTTACTTTTATCGACTACGAAAAGGCATTTGATTCCATCTCAGAGCATGCCATAATAGATACACTGCTTAGCCAGGGGGTAGACAAGGCATATGTAAACCTACCAGGATCGATATATGATGGAGCTACAACCATAGCAGAAAATGGGAATTAATGTAGAATGAGGTGTAAGGCAGGGTGATGCAATATCGCCTATTTTTTTCTCGGCTTGCCTTGAGGAAGTATTCCGTAAATTGGATTCGGAACAGGATGGTGTAAGGATTAATGGTTTAAACTTAAACCATCTTAGATTTGTAGATGATATCGTTCTCCTTTCACAAGACCCAGAGGAGCTGCAAAGACGCATACAAGAACTGCAAAGGGCTAGTGAACTATTTGGCTTAAAAATAAACCTGAAAAAAGAGTCAGATTATGGTCAATAAATTCGCTGAGGACAGGAAAATTTCAGATTTAGGAAGGGATTTAGAGATTGTGTACCACTTTATATATCTTGGGCAGAGGATTTCAATGGAGGGGGATACCGCCCGGGAGGTGGAATGACGTGTTAAGTCTGGCTGGCAGGCATTTGGCAGGCTCAACATAGTGTTTAAGAGCAGACTCCCACTTTGCTTGAAAATAAAAGTCTTCGATCAGCCCGTCCTTCCCGTTATGACATACGGAAGTGAAACCTGGACATTCACATCACAATCAATTCAAAAACTTCGAGTAGCACAGAGGGGAATGGAAATATGTATGCTTGGCATTACAAGACGAGACAGAAAGCCATGCGTATGGATCAGGGAACAAACGAAAGTGTGTGACACCATTAGAAGAGTGAAGCAATTGAAATGGAGATGGGCAAGCCATGTAACGAGACGATGGGACGATAGATGGACTAGGGTAATCCTGGATTGGATACCGCTTGATCGCAAACGCCCGCGAAGAAAACCAAAAGTTCGATGGACTGATGACATCGTTAAGTATATAGGACCCGAGTGGCAGAGGAAAGCCCAGGACCATGAAAGTTGGAAATATTCAAGTCCTTCATCAGGCATTCAACAGGCCTTCGTCCTGCAGGATCGACACGGGCTGATGATGATGATGATGATGATGATATATATATATATATATATATATATATATATATATATATATATATATATATATAGTGCACAGTATATAAAGTGTAAATAACTGTTACCATAATCAATCCATATATAGATGTTGCATAAACAACTGCAACTGTGGCTGCTTCTTTCATCGTCCAATTTTCCGGAATGTCAACGAGGCAATATTCATCTATGTTCACCATTGAAGCACATGCTCCTCCTGGAAGCATTCCAAATACCCGCCTGCCACTAGAGAAGAAATTATTTTATTAATAATTAGCTAAATTTTAATAAAAATGTTCTCATTCTTGCGAAGAGGAGAATATATAATATACCTTTCTGTTCGACCGCTAAATTCCAAACCCTGAATACATTCCTGTTCTCTTCTATCTCTGGTAACTGTATCTACATTAATTCTACCTGATGCCGTCATAACGTCCCTAAAGTTCAGTGCCCCATAGTAAACCTAAAAATATTATTGTCTTAATTTTTATTAATTATATTCATATAACAGTTACAGGAATCATTGAAGTACTCTAAGATATGTAAATTATTGTAATGATTTTTTTCTATATATTTATTGGTGTTTTTTCATGCCTCGCAGTCTATTTTAAGGCTATCCTTAGGTGGGTCAGGTTGAGGTAATTGATATAAGTAGTAGACGAATGGAAGGGACTTAACTGAATAAGCTGCAAGTGAGATAATTTCTCAGCTCAATCCACACATGACGTTTTTAGCTTTTGGCAATATGTGATGAGTCAATTCCTTTATTTCCGCAGCCACAATAAGGGGGTCTCGCGATAATATATTGTTCTTGCTTTTATCCATTAAAATGAAGTGTTACTGAATATGTTGTTATACTACTATGATCGAAAAGTAATATGACTTATTATTATCTGACCATATTAATAGTATTCATACCAACTTAAAAAATAAATTGTTGTAGTTGTAATTTAACTCACACAACCATTTATCGGATTTTGGCCAATGAATTTGGTATGATATGATATGATATAACAATAATTGGGTGTTGAAAATGATCCTCATTTTCTGGAACGTGTCATTATTGGTGACGAGTCGTGGGTATTTGTATACGACCGAGGTATTATCAAGTAAAAATATCACTGTGGCGTCACAGTCCCCTTATTCACCAGACCTTGTGATTTTTTCCTCTTCCCAGGATTGAAAATTCACTTCAAAAGGTTTTTTGGGATATTGGAGTATGCTGAAAACGCCGTAACCGACCAGCTGAAGGCGATTCCAGTATCAGAGTTCCAGCACCGTTATGAAGAATAAATACATGGTCTCCATGGCAACTACTTTGAAGGAGATTTAGATTTTAAAGAAATTTAAAACATCAGACTTTTTACTCTATTTAAAAATAAATTATAATATATAAACTATTTTGAAGATGTAATTAAATATACAAAAATGTATTAGTTTTCTGCTAAACGTATTACACTCACCTTCACATTGATTCTATTTGAACGCAGTTTCTTAAATCGTTTTAAAGCTAAAGGCCCTTCAATCCATCTTAGCGAAGACAGATCTCCTCTAACTGTCGTTTTCAAGTAGCAATGCTCTCTCTCCACTTCAACATTTTCATTGATAAGCAGGTGCTTATAACTGCCCCACTGACCGTTTTTGTAAACATTTAATGGTAATTGTTTTTGAAGCTGCTGTACGTAGAATGGACAATATACATCAAAATCAGGCGCAGAATCCACTATGAATATCAGTTTGGCTTTCTGACCACCTTAAAAAACATTCAGTAAAGAATCCTTTTTGTTAATTCGGTATTACTAAGGAAATAAAAATAAATGATAATAGTATGTAATGTAATGAGTATGTAGTGACGACCATTGTAAATCATTTTATTTCAGTTGAAGGTAGAATACATTTAACTATGAATTGGAATATATTGCAGCAATGCATCTACATTACTCAAAGTATTTGATTTAAATACTAGTACTTTGAAGAAACTGTAAGAATAAATATATATATATATATATATATATATATATATATATATATATATATATATATATATATATATATATATATATATATAAAGGGTATTCCATTAAGAAGTTTCGAATGTTGGAAACGGATAAAAGAAACGTTTCATAACATACCTGAAAGTTATTTATGGTAGTGCGAAGCTGGACAGTGTACAATTATATGTGGAATACAACATCTGTGAATGTCAATGTCAGGTTTCGAATGTTTTGTTTTGCTAGTCTTCTTATCTCAAACTTTGTTTAAGGTATTCGGTTTCATTGTGGAGTTCAGTACAATTTCAGCAATGGAGCGCTACACAGTAGAACAACGTGTTTACATTGTTAAAACGTATTTTCAAAATGGGTATTCTGTGAGAGCCACATTTCGGCGAATTCGTAAATACTTTGGTGTATGCAATCGTTCGTCAGAAGTAACCATTCGCAAAATAGTGCGTAAATTCGAAACTACCGGATCTGTGAAAGATATCGAAACAAAAGTCCGGGAACGTCCTGCTCGTTCGGTTGAAAATATTCAGGCGGTTCGTGAAAGTGTTACTGAAAATCCACAAATGTCTGTTAACAGGCGCGCACAACATTTGGGTATCACCAGAACTTCAACGTGGCGAATTTTGAAAAAAGACTTAAGTCTACATCCTTACAAAATTCAGCTAACACAGGAGCTAAAGCCAGCCGACCATGGGCAACGCCATACATTTGCCAATTGGATCCTACAGATGAAGACAAATGACAATAATTTTTGCGATAAAATTATTTTCAGTGACGAGGCTCATTTCCACTTAAACGGTTACGTAAATAAACAAAATTGTCGCATCTGGGGCAATGAAAATCCTAGAGAAACCCACGAAATCCCGATGGATGCTCAACGTGTCACAGTTTGGTGCAGTTTTTGGGCTGAGGGTATCATTGGACAGTATTTTTTTGAAGATGAAGATGAAGATGAACGAGTTGTTACAGTAAACGGAGAACGATACCGAACGATGATTGATGTTTTTTTATGGGATCAAATAATGGACATGGATTTAGAGAATATGTGGTTCCAACAAGATGGTGCGACATGTCATACAGCACGTGAAACATTGACTTTATTGCGTACACAGTTTGGTGGGAGGCTGATCTCCCGGAATGGGGACGAAAATTGGCCACCTAGGTCATGCCACTTGACGCCGCTAGACTATTTTTTGTGGGGCTATGTGAAGAGCAAAGCTTACAAAAATAATCCACAAACCGTTCAACAGTTGAAAGAAGAAATTAGGCGAATAATTCGAGACATAACTCCACCAATGTGTTCAGCATAATCGAGAATTTCAACATAAGAATTGTGAGCTGCCAGAGAAGTCGTGGCGGTCATTTGACAGATGTTGTATTCCACGTATAATTGTACACTATCCAGCTTCGCACTGCCATAAATAACTTTCAAGTATGTTATGAAACGTTTCTTTTATTCGTTACCAACATTCGAAACCTCTTAATGGAATACCCTTTATATATATATATATATATATATATATATATATATATATATATATATATATATATATATATATATATATATATATATATATTAGGGTGTCCCTTATTTTTGAATTTTTTTTTCTGACGCATAGGTTCTAGTTTTATTTATTTGACCCTAAAATACTCATTTTTTTTAAATTTTGGAGCATTGCAACCCGTGCCGACCTGCGCGGAAAACATGTTCAATGAACTGACATCAACGACGTTCAATGCAAGACATCCCCAAAGCTTACATACTGCTGTTTGTAAACACTTATTTATTAGGTAGGTCATCGCAAGTAGGCATATCTTAGGTAACTATTAATAAAAAGACAAGTTTGAGTAATCGATTGTATCATGTTGTAAAACAAGATAATACGACTATTCAGGATACTTTCTTTTTAAGGTATTTTTTTTACAATCTCGATACATCGTTCTATGTTCTTGCACACAGCACTTGCAACCAATAGGAACTGTTTTTGTTCCTCTGCAGCAATCAAACCATGGAATTGTTACATTAGCTTAACATGTTCATGAACATGTTTTCCGCGCAGTCGGCATGGGTGGCATGGTCGCGAACAAGTCGGCACGGGTTCCAGTGCTCCAAAATTGGTAAAAAAATTGTTTTAGTCTTTTAGGGTTAAATAAATAAAACTAGAACCTATGCGTTTGAAAATAAAAAACTTTGAAAAATAAGGGACACCCTTATCGCCATACCCATCACGTGAATGCTTTGCCTTTCCTTCATACGCCACTCAAAGCGTCAGCAAGCATCTTCCAAGACCGGTTTGTGGTTGGATAAAGGATCGACTAACGCCATGACCATATAAATCGGTCATGTCGCATGGTGACTGCAAATACATACAGATCATGATAACCTGCGGTAAACGGCCGCAACAATTAGACTGTGCGATCAATATAGTAGAAGAACAACGACTCGACCCCAAAACACTACGATTGATCAAACAGACTCTGACTGACATAGCCTCTAAAGTGAAATTTATGGGAGAAATTTTCGAAGCCTTACTGATTAAAATTGGAGTTCGCCAAGGAGATGGGTTATCCTTAGACTTCTCCAACCTGGTCCTGGACAAAGTCATATGGGGATGGGAAAAAGAACTGAAAAATCAAGGACACTAGAAACCAATACGACTCGGACGATCCAAAAACAACATAGAAATATCATGTCTGGCCTTCGCAGACGACCTAGCCATACTCGCAGATAATGAAAGAAGGGCAACTAAACAGATCAACTAAACAGTCATCAAGGAATGTGCAAAGAAACTCGGCCTACAAATATCCTTTCAAAAAACCGAATTCTTCTGCTCAAAATTAGATGTCCAAAATTTAAACACCAAATACTGCAAAATAAATAGGGTCACTCTCTTCAAATACCTGTGCGAGATCCTCGAATCCATAGGAGGAGAGAAGATAGAAGAAGATTCGATTACAGAAGATGAAGAGGGCATATGGCAAGACAAACAATATCTACAATAAGAAATGCCTATCCACACACGCACACAGTAAGCAAGCGAGACATTTCAGCTCAGCATACATATTTCAGCAAGCATACACTTCATACAAAAAACGGCACAGAAAACATATAAAGTGGACCGAGGAGAGAAAGAGAATCCACGGAGAAAGGATGAGAGAGGTGTGGAGGATATATATATATATATATATATATATATATATATATATATATATATATATATATATATATATATATATATATATATATATATATT
Source organism: Cosmopolites sordidus (assembly GCA_031761425.1). NCBI lineage: Eukaryota > Metazoa > Arthropoda > Insecta > Coleoptera > Curculionidae > Cosmopolites > Cosmopolites sordidus. Next base: position 51,018 of record JARFXV010002249.1, read on the forward strand.
TTTTTTTTTTTTTATTTATTGGGACTATCAAAAATTATCACATATTATTTAAAAAAAAATTAATTGTTTAATTTAATATCTAACTGTCGGGGTTATTATATTTCATAACAAGTGGACGGAGGAGAGAAAGAGAATCCACGGAGAAAGGAATAGAGACGTGTGGAAGATCAGAAAGAACACTCGAAAATCAGTCAGAATGCTTTGCTTGATCCAATATATATCCAATATATATATATATATATATATATATATATATATATATATATATATATATATATATATATATATATATTCTAAATGTCGGGGTTATAATATTTCATAAAAAGTTTTCATCCTTTTCTCCATCATCCTTCCAGAGATTGAGGACAGAAGAACGTACAAAAATTAAATATATATGTGGAACGTTGCACCAAAGAGCGAAGTTTCCAGGAGATCGGGAACAAAGTGGACGGAGGAGAGGAAGAGAATCCACGGAGAAAGGATGAGAGAGGTTTGGAGGATCAGAAAGAAAACTCGAAAATCAGTCAGAATGCTTTGCGTGATCCAACCGGGTCTATACGCAACTAATAATAATAATAATTAATATATATATATATATATATATATATATATATATATATATATATATATATATATATATATATATATATAATCTAATTGTCGGGGTTATAATAATTCATAATCCTTTTTTTCCATAATTTTTTCTTTGCTTCATTTCAGGTTATTTTTCTATATTTGATTGTTATTATTACAATTATATTCATTCTATAAGTGACCATATCCCATATCCTTTTCACCACATTGTCTTCCTTCATTTTTATGAAGTGTCTTTGTTCGATTTACTTTAGAATCGGTTCTACTTCTAATCTTCGTTTCCTTTCTGTATTTCATATTCGGTCAAATCATAATACTCTTTCAAGTTTTCTTAGAACTTTCATTCCCATTGGTGATATTTTAGATATTAGTTTTTGGTTCAGTGTCCTTGACTAGCAATCTTTAAGGTAGGAACAACATTGGTGCTGTATATCTTTAACTTTGTGTTTTTACTGATTAAAAATCTATATATTACGATTATTCTGTTGATAATATCCACCTCCAAACTTCCCCTGCATTCAAGCATTGTACCTAGGTATGTGACTTTTCGTTGCATCCATCCATGTTAAATTATATATCTCTGTCTTCTTTTGTGACGGCCCATACCTTTATCAAAAATAATTGGTGCTTGCGTTGCCATTCAAAGCATATATATATATATATATATATATATATATATATATATATATATATATATATATATATATATATATATTGTATTATTGATGAATTATTTCAAAAGTGATTTTGTAAAAAAAAAGAATATTTAAGATTTGAGCTTAGTGAGATTGATTTAACACAGTGCAGAATCAGAATGTGTGATTGGCTTTTGAACTGAGAATAAAATTATTAATTTTAAATGCCGGTGATTAAGGCATATACTGTTTACAGTACTACTGTAAACTCAATACAAACGATTACGCAACAAGTGCAATGAACTGACTCGAACGACATCGAAAGCTTATATTCAAAAGAAAAAATGCTAGAGATAAGGTTAAGCTTGGAATTTCGTGGATTATAAGAGAATTGTCTATCAATTCGAATGTGTATCGTCAATAATTGGTAAAACTGAACATAGGAATGCAACAGAGGACCAAGAATTAATGAATCGTAAAGAAAGTTTAATATTTCACGACAATACTCAACCGCATACTTATTTGGCCACTGATTAAATATTATCGGATCTTGGTTAGGACGTGATATTACATCCAACATATTGTACTGGCATTGCCCCGTTTCACACCTTCGGTTAAAATTACTTATTAAAATTTTAAATCAAAAACATTTAATCGCATTCGCAGAAATTTGTATCATACAATTCTTGAAAAATGGTTAAAGATAATTGAGCTAAATTATTCTTCTTTTTAATTTTTCTTTTACTTTATAGTAAAAAACTTAAAGTGTTTTTTTCATTAATTTTATATAATGTGATAAAATATTTATTTTGCATCAGCAGGCTGTTTGTTTCCTATTTATAAAGATTTTAATTAATTAGTTAAAATTTACCTGGTTCTCTACGAAGACATGTCAATAATCCCATACATCCATTGAGAATCTCTCCTTGCGCATACAATACAACGTTATCGTTCCCTTCTAAGGCATTTCGCAATTTTGGTAACCAGGAAAAATTAGTGTCTTGTGAGGAAATCCTTACCGCCTCCGGAGGAATGTATGGAATAACTTTCTTCAAAAGCACTAGCTGTTCTTCCTCAGTACGATAAACAGACACTATATCTACAGAAGAGCTTTTATATGTAGAAAGGTCTAAACTAAGTTCTTCTCTGCATAGAATAAAGCCTGATTGCTGGATTGATCCCAAAGCCAAATTCAACTCCTGTAATAGAAACAATTTAATTAGCAGTTGGGATTCTGCAAAATTATTACTTTGGGTCGTTCAATGAGTTTGGAAGCTATCACTAAGTGACAGTCCACTTCAGTGTGAAGTTTTTTATCTTCAACGTTAATGTTTCTAACTTCAACTGCAGTTTGGCTTAGAACAGTTATGTTAGGTTGGATTAGAGGTTGGTCTGCGAGAGCGTCATAAACAATATCTCCTAAAAATTTTTAAAAATTCTCGGTTAACTTGAAAAAACATTATTGTAGAAATAGAGATAGAAGATCGTCTTGATAAAGTTATTGGAGGCAAATGATTATTGGGGACATTAATATCAATTTGAGTAATTTAAAAATCGCTCATACAAGTACCTTACGTGACTTGTCATGTCAATAATTGTTAGAAATACTAGTTTTTATTTTTTTTACTTGCAGGAGAATGATCTGTTCAAATAAACTAGTTCCAGTATACCACTTGAGTTATCAAGTTACGCTCTGTTCGTGAGGTTGATGCAAAAGGTCGTTCTATTTTTTTAAAGGGAAACTTAAAACATTTCATTTACAATATATATGTGGAACCTTGCATCAGAAGGCGAAGTTTCGAGGAGATCTGGAACAAAGTGGACGGAGGAGAGAAAGAGAATCCACTGAGAAAGAATGCGAGAGGTGTGGAGGATCAGAAAGAACACTCGAAAATCAGTCAGAATGCTTTAATGATCTAATGCTTTAATGATTGAATCTAATTGTCGGGGTTATAATAATTCATAACAAGTTTTCATCCTTTTTTTCCATAATTTTTTCTTTGCTTCATTTCAGGTTATTTTTCTATATTTGATTGTTATTATTACAATTATATTCATTCTATAATTGACCATATCCCATATCCTTTTCACCATATTGTCTTCCTTCATTTTTATGAAGTTTCTTTGTTCGATTTACTTTAGAATCGGTTCTACTTCTAATCTTCCTTTCCTTTCTGTATTTCGTATTCGGTCAAGTCGTGATACTCTTTCAAGTTTTCTTAGAACTTTTATCCCCATGCCATTTTGGTTGATGGCCTTTCTCCAGAAGTTTTGAGGCTTCGGACTAAAAAACTGATCCAAGTGATTTTTTATTTATTCGAAAGAAGTAAAGTTTTTATTATTTAAGTCGTTTCAAAGCGATTTAAATAAATGTTAGCCGGTAGGCCTAAGGTCGGAAGAGTATGGTGTAAAGTATGTGGTCAGGCTGTAAAAGTGTCGGGTGGCTAAAGGGTCTAGTATTCTCTCGAAGAAATGTAAGGCCCTTTGTGTTGACTAATTCAGGCCGCTTCTGGTCGATTGCTCGTTTTAAATCACTTAGGTGTAAACCTTTTTCAGAGAGTGAATGTTCTGGTTTTTAGGTAATATCACAATAAACAGTTCCTTTCCATTCCCACCAAATGCATAGCATAACCTTCTTCGGATGTAAGCTAGTTTTGCTCTGATTGAGGGGGCATATCCGCGGTTACTTCACGATCTGTTCGACAAAACTATAAGTGCATAACACGCACGTTTAACATTATTGTACATAATCAATTTCTCATCACCCGTAACCGTCCACTTTAAAAAGTCCGATTTCATTGCGTTTCAAGAGAGAATCGCAAGCAGAAATTTGGTCTATCGAATTTTTCTCAATTAACTCATGCATTATTTAAACATCGCCCTTGCTAACCATTTCAAGTAGTCGCCTTGATACTGTTGACTACTTGATTCCAAGAATTTCTCCGATCTTTCAAGTTGTTCTATGCTGATCATTTTCAATTAGAACCAATATTTTATTGCCATTAGCCTTTGCTGATCGTTCAGAATGAGGTGCGTCGCTAATATTAATTGTTTTTATGAAACTTTCTGAACCACTTACGACACGTGGATTTGTCAACGGTATCCTTACCGTATATATTACATATCTTCAAAAAGCTCCTTATTTTCTAAATCTTTTCGACGATATTACGTAGTTCAGGGGTTCCCAAACTTATAGTTTTAGTATTTTGTTACGGCAACCTAGTCAAAATATGTGTTCGATGACTCTAATCTAGCACATAAATTGAAGCAACTCTGAAGCTTCTATAGGTATTTATTAGAATTGAGACACAAGAATATAAATTGATAGAAAATTATGGAAACAGCAACAAATGATGAACATCTTCAATGGCAAGTTAGTCAATGCGACGTGTGGGCTTGTTAATCTCCACAATTTTTTTCAAATCCGGGAATAAGACTAGATACTGCTACTGTCATTTCTTGCTCCACGTTGATTTTTGGGCGATATTTGCTCTTTATTACAACTACAGCTCGCAAAGGTAATTAGAATCCTTCAAGCTTTTGAACTTAGACTTGGATAATCATTTTTTCCCGTTATCCAAAATTCCACCAAATCAGAACAAACAAATTTTGTTTTAAGGCTGTTAAGAGTTCAATGAGACTCTTTTTCATGCGAAGTGAATCCTGGTTGAGCTTGAGTACGGAAAGGATCTTGGATCGACGCTAAATTTTAGACATTGTTTTCTACAAAGTATTTTGCAAACCATTCAGGGAGCTGTAAAAGGTGTTCTGTAAAAAGGGACATCAAGTCTTATAAAACAACGAACTTGTTAGAGGTCGCGTATTTATGCAATTCAGGGAAACAATCTTGACCGCCATCCTCATTAATTTTTCTTATCCACAGCGGCAACTTTCGCCTAAACGCCGAAAGTCATTCAGTTTCTCAAATATATCGCACAAATATGCTAGTTTCAGCAAAAAGTTCAATTCGGAAAAGTACCTGGAGTTTTCATCGCCTTCCTCTTGCAGAAAAGTGTGAATTTCTTGTCGTAACTCGAATGCACGGGATAAAACGTTTCCACGTCAAGCCATCGTGGACTGCAATAGTACAGCAAGGCCGTGTGTTTAGTTCCCATATCAAGGTATAGTTTTTTGAACAATCTGGCTTTCAGTGGCCTGGTTTTTATATAGTTTACTACGTCTATGACACGTTCTAATATCAAATTCAATTGAGAACTTATTGACTTCGATGTAAGTGCCTCTCTATGGATGATGCAATGGGTCCACATAGCATGCGGTGCTTTAAGTAATGTCTGAATGATTGTGGCGTGTTCATATATATTTTTTTCTTCTATTCGGGTTTTTCGCCACTATCTAAAACTCAAAAAAAATCAAAAATACCTGTTGTTATTTAAAGAAAGAATCACTGGGTAAAAACAAAAAACCAAACGGAGACAAATTTCTCAGAGATTCTTTTTTGTAATAAATTTGCGCAACGAACAAAATTTTAAAGATAAAAAATGTTATAAAAAAATTTACAAACTTTTAACGTTAACGTTTCGGAGGGTACCCTCCCCCCTTTTTTGAAAACTAAACTAAAAAATAAATTATATTAATTTGTAATATATAAAGTAATGAGTGAAAGTAAATATATTTTTTTATATATGTCAACGATACTTACATTGACAACAATAGATTTTCATGACAGTGACATACTACCAAAATATATATATATATATATATATATATATATATATATATATATATATATATATATATATATATATATATATATATATATATATATATATATATATAGGTAATGTTTACTGTGTGATTGTTTATTATACTGATTGTGTATTCAAATATTTAAATGTGTTTAATTGTATTCTTTAGAATCAGGAACCATATTGAATTTAAATCTACCGAAGGCATAGCAATACAGTTATTTTTATTTAAATTAATTATAGCGGTTTCTTTTAATCTTCTATATTTTGTTACCGATTCTTTTAATACCGTTTTGGAATTATTCCAATTGATTTTATGACCCGATTCCCATGCGTGTTGACAAATCTAGATTTATTAAAATCGCCCTTTCTAAGAAGGTTTTTATGCTCTTTTACTCTAACATCTAACGGTCTAGATGTCTCACCTATATAGAATTTGCCACATTCGCAGGGAATTTTATAAACCACATTTTTGGTATTTTGTTGTATATTGTTTGGTTTAGTCTTTATTAATAGAGATCTAAGAGTATTTTTTGTTTTAAATGTCGTTCATGTTGTATTTATTTCCTACTCTTTTAATTGTGTCAGAAATACCGTGGATATAAGGAATTGTGAGGTTAATTGTTTGAGAGTTGTTATTATTGTTATTAATAATTTGTCTGTTTTGTCTAGTATCAAAATTTTTAAACGATTTATCTATAAAATTTTTTGGGTAATTGTTTTTTATTAAAATGTCTTTTATGTGATTTGTTTCTTTTTTTAGTGTATCACTGTCGGTACAAACAAGTTTTACTCTGTCATATAAACTTTTAATTATTCCTATTTTGACCGATTTTGAGTGATTTGAAAAGATATTGAGATACCTGTCTGTGTTTGTCGGTTTTCTGTAAACTGTAGTTTTTAATGTGTTGTTTTGTTTTATTATTAAAGTATCGAGGAATGGCAATTTATTCTCCCTCTCCATCTCTAAATTAACTTAATTGTAGACTCTCGAGAATTTATATCTTGTTAAAATATATTTATATCGTCAATGCTATGTTGCCATATAGCAAAAATATCATCAACATACCTAAGCCATATCAATGGTTTTTTAAGAGATTTATTTAATATGTCATTCTCGAGTTCCTCCATAAAGATATTACTCATCAAAGGAGAAAGAGAAGAACCCATTGCCATTCCGAAATTTTGTTGATAATAATCATTTTCTAATTGAAAATATGTGGTTTTTAAACACAGTGTTAATAATTCCAAAATTGTATTTATGTTTAGTTTAGTGCGGTCTTTTAATGTTGTGTCATGTTCTAATCTCTTTCTAACTATTAAAAGTGATTTATCAACTGGTACATTAGTAAATAAACTCACCATGTCAACACTAACCATTAAATTTTGGTTTGTAATTTTAATGTTCGAAATTTTATCTAAAAAATCTGAAGTATTTTTGATATATGAATTTGTTCTACCCGAAAGTGGATTTAAAATGTTTAATAAAAATTTTGCTAGTTTATAACATGGGGAATCTATACTACTAACTATAGGGCGAAGTGGTATATTACTTTTGTGTATTTTTGGTAGACCATAGAAATGAGGTGGTTTACTATAATGTGGTGTAAGTTGTGATCTTTCTCGATCTGTAAATTCACGTTTGTGTTTATATAATGTATTGTAAATTTGCCTCTCTATTTTTAATGTTAGATCTGTAGGTATTTTAGTGTAATTTCCCTCATCAATTAAAGTTTTTTTTTTGTTATTATATTCTGTAGTGTCCAGAATAACTGTGGCGTTACCTTTGTCTGATGGCAATATTTTAATAGATGTGCCTTTTTTTTATTTATCTGTAGCTAACCTTTCTTCATGGTATAAATTTGATTTGATTTTAAATTGTTTTTCTAAGATAAGTTTTAACCTAATTCTGTATTCATTTGCACTCCGAAACGTTAACGTTCAAAAGTTTGTGAAATTTTTTATAACATTTGTACATCTTTACAATTTTGTTTGTTAGGCAAATTTATTACAAAAAAGAATCACTGAGAAATTTGTCTCCGTTTGGTTTTTTATTTTTACCCAGTGATTCTTTCTTTAAATAAGAACAGGTATTTTTGATATTTTTTGAGTTTTAGATAGTGGCGAAAAACCCAAATAAAAGAAAAAAAACATGCGAATGGTGCGGTGCTTTGCTGCGAATAGGTGCCTGTAATCCTCAATAGCGGTTAGATATTGAGCAAGCACCACCAGTACATATACCGATGCACTTTTCTTAATTCAAATTATTTTCTGTTATAAATTGGTCAAGCAGTTCAAACAAGTCTTGGGCATTTGCGCTTTCAACGATACTTTTGCAAAACAAAAGGTCTTCAATTATAATATTATAACCCAGAAAGTGTACATAACAAATAAGATGTGCATCTTTATTTCTTTCAGTAGCCTCATCAAGTTGCGGACCAAAATGCCTTTCATTCCTTGCCTTTCATTTTCTCTATTAATTGATCATTGAGATCCTCAGCTATATGATGGATTCTTCGACTATAGCGTTGTTAGGCAAAGGTATCTTTGAAACTAGTTTTTCCGCTGATTTTCCCACCATATTAACCATGTTAAACAGCCTACATGTTCCGAAACATGTTCTACAGCCAGTAGAATAAGCTCTTCTGTGATGGTGTGAGGTTTCTTGCACTTTGCCACTGTATATGCCACTTTAAAAGATGCTAGCAGTGCGTTGTTAGGTACTGGACTTATTGAGGGAACACATTTTTTTGATTCTAAAAATTATGCAACTCTCTACTAAAAAATGTTTTCAACCATGCTAGGGTGAATGGTCTCAAGATGTCGCTTTAGCTTACTTGGGAGCATAGTTTCGAGCGCTAGAATTTTCAAACAAAGTATACACTGCGGTCTTTCTCCATTGTTTACTTCTAGCGAAGTAAAGGCAAAATCCAAATAACATCATCCTATTTACGATATTTCCGTTTTTTTGCACCCCCAGCCCTTGTCGATGCTTGATCCCTCTCACTTAAACTATCAACATGCTTATTTAATAAAAATCTTTCCATTTTGCGACCAACTTTTTGCGAAAACAAAGCAAAGAAGCTAAACCTCTTCTCGCGTGCATAAGAGAGGGGCATCGAATACCTATAAGTGAACGCAGATCGCGCGATTTGAATTTATTAGTTTGTACACGCGAATATAAGTAATTTTAGTTTCCGTAGAAGAGAAACAGGAGCGCCACATGGAACAGCATCGTTTGGGAACCCCTGATAGAGCTGGATTGCGTATCTAATTAGTTAAGGCACGGGAAGATACGATTGCAGACAACCTCTGTGTAAGTGTACATTTTTTTGGAGTTTTGGATTTTTGGTTATAACTGTAAAAGTGGAAGGTAATAACTTGCATCAACTGTATATTTTGCCTAAAAATAGACAAATAATCTATGGATGGAAATAATCTATGGAAACGGAGCGAATGAATTTTTAATACTAATATTTTAGAATACTCGTATACTTTCATTAAAATCAAGCATTTCAAATAACAGTTACAATTAAATTATTTAATTTAAAAATCAATAATATTTTAATAAAAACAAAAATTTGTCATTTCTGATTCTTACCCAGCGTTATATTTCTTTTTGGGGTAGCTTCGTCAATGAGTTCTACAACTGTAACTTTAACCGAATGAACATTTTCTAATAGGATTTGGGTGTTTACACGTATAGCTGCATCGAGACTAAGATTTGCAATATAAGGAACAAATACGTGCTTCTCTAATATAGGTGTGCTTATGTTTCTTCTTCGGGTAATAGAACTAGCGATCATATCTCGAATTTCAATACCTCCCGATCTAAAAGTGTACAAAAATTACGTCTGAAATTTTGTTTAACTGTAATAGTTATATATAGCTATAAATGCTAGATAATAGAGTCTCAGAAACAGACTATAATACAGTTCTGAGTAAAATCTACAGTGTATTATAGATGCACTAACTAAATTCTACTAAATTCTATCTCCTCGTTCTTGCCATGTGCTCCGATCCCAGTAGTATGTATACTAGGATATACGGTTCAGCAGTCTCACCACGAATACAGGTTGCTACGAAACATGAAACACAAGTTCGGACTGGATTCATTTAATATAAACAGACCAGGTATCAAAAGGCGGATATGCAACTTGGACGTGATAGATAAGAACCTAATATTAACCAGAAGCTCTACGCAATACCATTTAACAGATAAGAAAATACTGTTTGGGTATAGTAGCTCTAAACGAGATGACATGGTTAGATATGGGATCTGCGAAGAAAGAAAGAATGCATTTGGATGCCGGTTCGTACTGGAAGCGATTTTCTTAAGTGTATTGGGTTTGAAACTACTAAGTGCGGGGATCTGTTATACAAGAATGATGGGAAAATTTCGAAATATGTCAATATTCCCTATATATGCACCGACAAAGGACAAAGCAGAGGAAGAGAAAAACATGTATATAGTGCTGGAAAGTGAGATAGACAGAACACCCAGAAAACACAGATAGACAAATCCCCTGGGGATTTTAATGCATAAATTGTAAAATAATCGGAATATACACCAACTCCTGCAAGTGTAGTGTACTTGATAACACAAATGGTATTAGGGAAGGAGTAATACAACACGCTGTATACAAGAACCTTAGGGCGATGAGTTCAAAGTTCTAATGCAAAAACATTCAAAAGCAATCATGTTTCTCACATGATGGACCTTCAATAAACCAAATAGATCATGCTATGATAGACAGTAAATCATATTCAAATGTGTTTGACGTGAGAAACCATGGAGAAACATCATCAGAGTCAGACTACTATCTGGTAGTAATAAAAATATGACAAAGGATATGTGTCGTCAACAAAGACACAAGAACAAAGATAAAAAATACGAAATTGGAACATTAACAACAGATCAAAAAACGTTAAGAAGCAGTGCCATCGTTGAATGAAGCAGAAACTAGAGAAACCAAGGACTTATTCATAAAGGGCATACAAACTAGCAACATATAACTGCCAATTCGGTTAATTTTAAAATTTCAGGAATGAACAAAAGGGACTCTTTAGGGACAAAATTTTGAACATTAACAAAATATAAAGATTTTTTCAAATGTCTAAATAATACTTATTTACTTACTGAATAATTCCACTATTTGTGCAGACATATACTGGAATACTGGGTATTTCTCCTAGATACTGACACACATTTAAATGTTTCCTAGCGTCGATGGTCAATCTTCCAATGGTGGTAGGAACATAAAGTAGACGAGTGTCTTTTTGCAATATTTTCATTTGAAGCATATTGTCCATGAAAGAGATCCAGTTTTCATTCCAGCTGATAGTACCATGTTGAGCCTTTACATCACAGGTTTCAATAGAACGAAATTGTTTACTAAAAATAATATTAAATCAGTTATCGTCACGTCACAATATTTGATTTAGAAATGATCTTAGTTTTTGTTTTGGAAATTTTGTAATTACTCAAAATGTGTGAGGGGCTCACGAATTTTACAATATAGTATTTTACAATAGTATATGTAAAATACTATACTTTTGACAATGGAATTTGATCCCTATCAAGATTGAAATGTAGAATACAGATGCTTGAAATAAAATATTTAAAATGTATATTATGAATTACAAGAAGAAAACTCTCTCTCTATATTTATATATATATATATATATATATATATATATATATATATATATATATATATATATATATATATATATATATATATATATATATATTCCCCTTTGTGGACCAGACCTTTACGTGTTAAGGGATTTGAGTAGGGCAATGAAGTTTTGAGCTATGCCGTCTAGAGTCTATGCTCCAGACTAGGGTGGGTCACCACTTACGGACAGGTTAAGGTAGATGTCTCAGACTAACATGATCCAAAATCTGCCAACCCGCATTAGACCAGCGTGGAAGGTTACAGTCCATACCTTCAACATGGCATTTCACTATGACAGTACAACTTCAAACACGGCTCTCATTCCCCGGAGGCCCAGGGGCAACTACTTAAGGCAGCGGGAAGACCTGCCCCAAGGTAGAGGGTGCTAAGAATCACCAGGTTAGATCAGGCTGCCATTGAACTTTTGACATTGCATCGCTAAATATATGGACTATGAAAACGGAGACCCGATTGCAAGGACTGTTAATTGAATTTGGCCAAATTCGAACCAACTGGACACGTACTCTACAAGCGAGGTACGAAAAATGGCCGATGTTGCGGAATTAGATTCTTCATCAATCGAAGGCTGAAGGACAGTATAGTAAAATTTGAAAGTACATCTGACCGACTAGCCCAATGCGTCATTCAGCTGAATAAAAAGTTTAGGCTTCAAATCGTCCAAGCTTATGCACCAATTATAAGCCATAGGGATGAGGAAATTGAGAAATTTTATGATGATGTGGCCCAGCTTTTATACAAGGAGAAATATAGGTAAACAAAAACTGACGAAAATGTAACTGGCCCATGTGAAACTGGTGAGCGCGACAATAGGGGTGACAGATTGGTTGATTTTGCTGAAATACAAGAACTACATATTATGAATTCGTTCTATAAGAAAAATATAAGTAGAAAATGGACATGGAAAAGTCCATCTGTACTAACAAGTAAAATTGATTACATCATGACCAACGATAAAACAATATTTTGCAATTGTACTGTCCTTAACAATTTTAATGTTGAAAGTAACCACCGAATGGTACGAGCAAAACTTAGGATTAACTATCGAAGAGAAAGAATGGTAAGATTAAAGAAGGGCAGAGTGAAATCTGGGAAACTGCCGGAGAGAGGAAGCGATTTTGAGATTGCTTTGTCAAATCGGTTTGCTGTGTTACAAAATCTGGAGGAGAAAATATCAGTTCAATATGAAGAAATCACCAACAGTGTGCTTCAAACGGCTGCTTCAGTAGCACCAGAAGAAAAATGTCTCAAACAGACAAAAATCTCCAGTGAGACCATTGATTGAATGAAGAAACGGCGACCAATGAGAAATGCAGGTAGTCCTTTTGGCAGGGTCGAGTACACTGAGCTCTGCAAAATTATAAGAAAGGTATCAGAGAGGACATGCACCGATTCAACATGCAGCTAGTGCAAGAAACCCTAGAAGAAAACAAATTAATTAACGAGGCTAAACAGAAGCTGAGAAACAAAACAACGCAAATATATACCTTAAGGTGTGAGGATGGCACAGTGTGCAGGCTGGGTACGCAAATGTTAGAGGTTGTCAGAAAATTTTATTCCCAGTTATATGAAGATCAGAACCAATCAAAGACAACAATACCTACGGAAGAACAAAGGCCAGATATCCTAGTGGAGAAGGTAACAAATGCTATAGAATCGATGAAAAACGGCAAGGCTCTAGGGAAGGACAGTGTGACTGTCGAAATACCCGACTCGACTCCTTTTACATAAAAAATGAGCACAGGAAGATTTAAAGAAACTACCGCCCAATAAGCCTCCTATTAGTAATGAACAAAGTTTTCACTAAGATAACTATTTCTAAAAGAATAATAAAAACTGAATGACGCACAACCAAGCGAACAAGCAGGATTCAGAAGTGGATTCAGTTCAATGGATCACATCCAGGTTGTACAGCAGGTCATAGAAAGGCACAACGAATACACGATGCCACTGTGCTTGGCTTTTATCGACTACGAAAAACCATTTGACTTCATCTCAAAGCATGCGATAATGGATGCACTGCTTAGCCAAGGGGTAGATAAAGCATGTATAAACCTATTAGAATCGATATATGATGGAGCTATAGCCAAAATTCAGTTTGATGATCTTGAAGTGGGAATTAATGTAGAACGAGGTGTACGGCAGGATGACGCAATATCGCCTATTCTTTTTTCGGCTGGTCTTGAAGAAGTATCCCGTAAACTGGATTGTGAACAGGATGGTGTAAAAATCAATAATACACACTTAAACCACCTTATATTTGCAGATGATATTGTTCTCCTTTCACAAGACCCAGAGGAGCTGCAAAGACACATACAAGAACTGCAAAGGGCCGGCGAACCATTTGGCTTGAAAATAAACCTGAAAAAGAGTCAGGTTATGTGCAATAACTTCACTCAGAGCAGAAGAATTTCAGTTTTAGGAAGGGATTTGGAGATTATGGACAGCTTTATATATCTTGGGCAGAGGATTTCAATGGAGGGGAATACCGCCCGGGAGGTGGAAAGGCGTGTTAAATGTGGCTGGTAGGCATTTGGCAGGCTCAACATTGTGTTTAAGAGCAGACTCAGCTAAGGAGCAGACCACTTTGCCGGAAAAGAAAAGTCTTCGATCAGTGCGTTCTACCCGTTATGACATACGGAGGTGAAACCTGGACACTCACATCGCAATCAATTCAAAAACTTCGGGTAGCACAGAGGGGAATTTAAAGATGTATGCTTGGCATTACAATACGAGACAGAAAGTCATGCGCTTGGATTAGGGAGCAAACGAAAGCCTGTGACATCATTGGAAGAGTAAAGCAATTGAAATTGAGATGGGCAGGCTATATAGCGAGGCGATGGGGCGACAGATGGACTAAGGCAATCTTGGCCAAATACACCGCCGGATCGCAAACGTCCACGAAGAAGATCGAAAGTACGATGGATTGATAACATCGTTAAGTATATAGGACCCGAGTGGCAGAGGAATGCACAGGACCGTGAAAGTTGGAAGCATGCTGAAGAGGCCTTTATCCTGCAGTGGATCGACGCGGGCTGATGAAGATGGATATCTTGAAGAAGATGAAGAAGATTCTGCCATGGCATCGTAAGGTAAAAGAGGACCTGTTATGTATGTATGTATGTATTTTTACCTATAATTGTAACCCCTGAGTTTCAACTCCTTGTATACGTCTTTCTTAGTCATATAAATGGTATCTTCATTTCTATTTTCCGGTTTGTCCAGAACAGTGGGGTTCGCTTCGTCTCCAACTGCCATACGTATTCGTCCTTTCACAACAGTTGAATTTTCTAAAAATAATCACGTATGGAAATATCAAGTATATAAAAGAACGTCGGCTGCTTGGCATAATTTACGGTTTAAGATTTTTTAGCTTTTCTGTGTCGACGTGTTGATCGTAGTCGAGTAGCATTTTTGCTGCTACCCTCCCCATTCTAGTTCGGGTATGAAAAACCCGAAAAATGTTTCCCTCCAGAAAAAAAATATATGTATATGAAATATTTACGTTTTTTGGACTAAGAGATATGGTATAGATTATGGTACCCAACCACCTCCCATATTCGCCTGACTTGTTTCTGTACATTCTTTACATTTAAAATTAATACTTATTATACAAGCAAACTACTGTTTTGTTAGGATATATAGGATATATAGGATATATATAGGATATATATATATATATATATATATATATATATATATATATATATATATATATATATATATATATATATATATATATATATATATATATATATATATATATATATATATATATATATATATATATATATATATATATATATATATATATATATATATATATATATATATATATATATATATATATATATATATATATATATATATATATATATATATATATATATATATATATATATATATATATATATATATA